>VYZV01043310.1:0-11497 GCA_013401275.1 Pandion haliaetus | reverse complement strand
TTGCATGTGTAAAAGACTGCATTGAGGAACTCTTCCGCTTGCCTTTCAAAACGAATGATTTTTGCTTGCTCTTGTCTAAGCAGAGCTTCTTGTCCAGCTTCCGAGGCTGGCTCATCCAGACTGACTAAGTGTTCCTGCAAAGATATTTAATAATTGTAAGATCTTTCTGACTCCAAAATTAACAAAGTTCTTTAGGCATTAAGTATTTTACTGAATTCAAAACTTTGTTAGGTACTCAGCAAAGACCTGAATCTATCGAAATCACAACTTGATTTTTGACTGTTCCAGAACACTGTACTTTGTCCTGTTTTCTTGTAAATGCAGCAGAAACCTGTAAGATTTGATAGCATTATGGGAAATAAGAGGCCACTATAAAGATTTAGGTATTTTACATTTGGCTGCAAATCTCATATCTAAGCACTTGTTCTTTGGCTATTACTTTTAGTTCCAAGAAATAACTGCTGAAGGCAAAACAGAGAAAGTTCTCCTTAATTTACACATGCAAACTGAGCAATAAATGACCAAGCATTAGCAAAAAACAGGTCCTTTTGTGAAAAGGCTCAGTAGTAGCTACTTTTAAGTGAAATTAAGTCAGCTACTTATGACACCCACAATGAATTAAAATTCATTCCATCTTTTACAACTAGAAGCAACTGAGTTATCTCAAAAATATTTCAAAACAAGTGTTTTAACTAAGATGATTAAATTGTGTGAGATGCCAGGATAAATTACTCACTTTAAATACAACTCAAGAAACTAGAAGACAACGGTTACAAAAACATGAAATCTAAATGCTTGGATTCCCCCCCTAGACACACACCACTTTCTCATTTCTTCCACTTTAATGGCTTTTTCCTGCTTAGGAGAACAATCTCTTTCCTGGCCCTCTCCCTCCACTTTCACTTTAAGCTATATTAAAGTTACCTGTATTTACCTACTGCAGGAATGCATACACAACCACTCTTTGGGTTTAGGGAGTGTTTTGTTTTGTTAACATTTACAAAGTATCAGTTACCATAATATCTAGCCTACAGCTGGTTTTTTAGCTTCTACCCTACAAGTTGATTTCAGATTCATATCCCTATGGGTCTAGAAGGGAAGGAAAGAACTAGCAATTCATTTATAAATCACAATAAATGAAAAGAAGTCATTCTTATGTTTGTACCCTCCCAACATCAAAAGGTTTAAATGAAGCAAGGTTACATAACCAGCCCATAGCAAATTAACACACACAGCAGTCACATGAACTACGTGCAAAGGGTAATAATATGAAATGCTCTAGACTCTGCTCTGAACAACATGGGCTCTCGCCTTCAGATTTGCAATTTAACAGCTTCCAAAAGTTCTCTATCAAAAGTAAAGGGAGATACTATCTCAGACAGGGTATAGAGACAAAGCAGTATTTTATGCTAAATGACAAGAAGAGGAGCGTGCAATGACAGAGGTGACAGGTGAGTAAAACAACATTTGCTGTGAAGGTAAGAGCCTGCAGAAGCAAAGACCTTACAAAGTGACTGATGCATTTTTCCATACCAGAGGGATTCTAGGCTTGCTTTCAAACCTGCTGGCTGTCATACGAAAGATTAGTAGTTTCGAGATAGCCTTAAAGAATACGCATTTGAACTGATGGGTTAACTATAATAAAAGCATTCACCTCTGTGCCAGGTAGTCCTGTACCAGTAACTGGCAGTAGCGCTCCTGTGGTTCACTGGCATTTTATGAACACACTGAAAATGCAGTTGTACTTTTCTGATACTTAATATATGAAGTCTGTACAGGATTTCACAATAAAAATATTTGCAGCGAATAATCCCAATATTTTTGGAAGAGTTGCTCTTCAGGTGAGACTTCACAGAACATAATTGCATTCTCTTTTTTAAACTGTGTTTCTGCAACTGACAAAGTTTAATGCAGGATCTGTCCTAGTTATTGACAGCCATTCTGAGTAAAGCTCCATTATCTTTTAGGCATTATCACGATAATTGTAAATTCATTAGTTTGTGTAAAAAGCAGACATTTGTGCAAATTAACTAATAATAGAAATAATCTAGCATACAGAAGTGTTAGGACATTCACTGGAATATCTAAGCATTTACAGACAAACTGCTTTAAGTTTTACTTTAAAAGGAATCTCTGCAAACTGATGTGCAGAGATTTGGCTATATAAGATCCATTAGAGCTAATTAGCATCCTCTGGCTAAAGTCCCACAAGCCATTGCAAAGAAAACTGTCTTTTAATTCAAAGGACAGAGAATTAAAAATTGAAGGAAACATTACCCCTTCAACCTGATCTGATACTCTGCCCTTTGACAGACTACAGCTCTGCAAGAAGCCCAAAATAAAAATAACCCTTGCACAACACAATGCATTTCAAATCTTCCTCGTACTATGTATTACCTTAGTTGCAAAAAGTAAGTACTAGCCTAGCAACTTGGTGGAAACAGAGTTCAGCAGCAGAGTGCCTCACCATAAAAAAAGTTTACTTTACATTACTCATATAAAGGTAATGTATAAAGAGTACAATTTAATCTACCTAGGCTAACTAAAGCTGTATATTTTCCACACAGAGAAGGAATGAAGAAAAAGGGATCAGCCAGAAAAAAAAATTCTAAGTGGCTTACAATGGTGAATGGCTGAATAAAGGATCATTTGATCTGCATTCAGAAGAGGGGGATAGGAAGGCAATGGTGGCACTTAGTTCTTACCACTCAAACTAAGGAGCATGCATCTCTTTACACATATGATTTTTATCAACATCCATGCTAAGATATCAAAACGTAAAGATAATCAGTTATATAAGAGAGTCATGTTTAACCTTACACACAGGAAAAAAAAAATCTTCAGCTATTTTCTGGCATCTGCAGTATAGAACTGACTACACGAGAGAAAATATATTATAAAGATTTCTGTTTATTGCATTTTTTTTTACTATTTTCTTATCAATTGTGTCACAATTACTCCAGCAATCTTTGCAGATGGTTCACCCTTAGAGGGAAAGTTCAAGTTTCCACACTAAATATTTGATTGTGATTTTCATTTAAGGCCAACTTCTAAAAGCAGGGGGTTTGGGGGTTTTTGTTGGTGGGGGTGTTTGGTTGGGGTTTGTTTGGTTTGGTTTTTGTTTTGTGGGTTTTCTTCACATTTTCCACCATTTCTTCCCAATAACCATTATTTGGGTCCACTATCTTCAGTCTTATCCTTTCACTCGACAGTCCCAAATCACATAAAAGTTTTTGGTACCAACATGTAAGTATTAATAGGTTGTTATCCTTCCTACTATTTAAATAGCATTGCCATTGGTTACAAATACCCTGGAAAAAAACCCAACCAGTTACTTTTACGTATTATTTATAACACAGCATTCATTCTATTCTCTCTGTGCTTCTCTTCAGGTAGAAACCATGCCCCAGAGCATCCCTGGAATCCCAACAGTGAACATGCAGTATCACTATATTGAACAACAGTGCTTCAGGAAAAGATAGATGGAGTGGTTTGCACATGCCCCTAAAGGGCTAAAGCTCTTTTTGTACGTTAAGATATACAGCATAACTACATAATTAAGTCAAAGAGCCTTAGAAATACAGGGCTCGGGTTTTCAAAATGCAAGGTCAATGCATGACCTTGAGAGACCACCTAATCCTGGACAGCCCGGCCTTATCAGCACTAGTGCTGGATCCTCACTGACACCCTCCTTGTAGGTAATGTTGATACAGCATTTCTAAATGCTAAACTGCTGGCATGAAGAGAAATACATGATGCAGGCTGGTTTTGTATAGATATGGCAACAGCAGCTTCATATTTAAGTCACAGACCGCACGCAGATGGAGGGTGAAGTGCCCACAAGCTAGAATAGTATGAGAGAATTCCTATCCATCTTTGTGGAGAAAACGGAGGGAGGCTTCCCACAGACCACTGTGGCTGACCAGCCAACCCATGGACCCTAGGGATACAATCCAGCCTCCCACCCCACCCCAAGGCAAGATCAGGAACAGTGAGTAAGAAAGGAATGTTTCAGCATCCCTAGATGGTCTTCTCCAATGCTTCATTTTGCTTAAGACTCTACAGTCTTTTTAACTCTTAGCCAGTGCAAAGGAGAATAATCTACTATTTTCTGTAGACAAGCCTTAAGAGCAGAGATTGTCATCTTTCCTTATCTTCCTTCTACCTTCCAGACCAAGTCATTCTTGTTGCTTTCATTTCAATGCTATTCAGTTTGTTTATGTCTCTCTTAAAATGGTACACCCAGCTGAGGCTTCACCAGCATTTAGGTAATACCTGGAGAGGAAATTCTTCTCTTAAGACAAATGCCTCTCTGGATATATCCCCCAAAATAGTTTACTACTTTTACAACGCTATGACTTTTCAGAGATCTATAATGTTTTACTTGATAAAACAAGTCTGTCTGTCCTGTTTCTCAAATTTATCAAGATAATTTTCAATTCTAAGCATGCCCTTTAAAGCATATAGAACTGTTCCCAGCTTAGCATCAACTAAAAATTCAGATGGTTTAATTAGTTTTAAGATGTTCCTCACTTACTGAGCACACCTACTTTTATAGTAAGAAACACTATTATTTTCTTACTAACCAAGATGACTGATGTCAGATTTATCAAATTCAAAACAAATTTGACTGATCCATAGCTACTGAGTATCATTTATTATCTATAGAAGAGGGAGAGAAAAAAAAAAAATCAGTGGAAATAAATATGCTTACATTCATATTTATGTACAAGCAAAACTGTAACCCCGCATTACTACTAAACACAGCTGGAGATTATCACAAACAGCCTCTTTGGGTTTTAGCCTCCATATAAAATTATTTTAAAACCACCCAATACAAAATTGACAGTCTAAATGCTTGAGTTTTTTTGAAGTGATGAAATCCATTAAAAATGTTTCAGAGCATCTTCCAGCACACTTAGGATCTCTGTACACAGTTTAAACACATTCTAAAGCCATCAAAAATCATAAGATTTCTGCAACTTCAACTCATTTTCAGATATTTCCTTTGCCATCTTCAATTATGCTATGACTTAATGCTTTAAATGATAGTGGTAGCTTCTCTTTGGAATTATTCAGACACTTACCACAGTTTACTTCTTATTGTTTATGTTCCTCCACATAGAAAGGACACCAGATTCAGAGGCTGTTATTATGATTAATCATAATCAAGTAATAGCTTTTGGGCATTACCTTTTAGATGTTTGTGTAAAGCAATTACTTACAAGCTTTTAAAAATATCTAAATCATATTGGAGTAACTTTGAATTTTAAAATGACTCCACATGCTGCACCCTACCACACTTCTTTACAACTGAAAGAATCATTAGAGATCCTTACACTGAAGCCCAGGTACTTTATGGTACTTGGAAGACTGGATTCAACCTTCTGCCGTCAACAGCATAAGACTCCACAATATGCTCCTAGAAGTAATTTTCTCTCTTTCTATTTTTGTAGCTTAAATATATCTATAAAATAGTTAATGTGCTTAAGGGTATTATCCTTCTTGTTCTGCTCTCACCAACTAATGAGATTAGTTGTATCACCCCCTCCCTTTTTTTTTTTTTTAAATACATACAAATTGCTTTATGTAGCTTTAGACAACAGTGTTTTCTTTTCCAAATGAATACACTCAATTGAATTCTCTTTAAGGATTCTTTTTCCAGTTCCCCCTCTTATTACTGATGCTTTCTTCTGACCTCATCTATCTGCGTCGTTTTCAAAAAATAAATCTTAAATTAGACTTGAGCTCCAACTATGAGCAAGTGACAGTAGAGACTACCTCATTTGATACAAACATTCTACACAGAGCCACAGATTTCTTCTGTAATGATAGCTCTGTCAGTTTATTTAACAAGCTACACTGAAAAATTAAGAACCGTAATTAAAAAAGGGTAAGTCAAGCACACTTAAAGTTCAATTTGTCTGAATTGATGGGTCTTCTCTGTACCACAACTTTTTAGAAGGAAAAGCTTCATAAAAAAAGACAGAAAAAAAAAACCCCAAACCAAAACCCAACCACCCAGCAAACTATCCTATCTTAAATATTTCCTGTGAACGATAAAGCCCACAAGGAATTGAGAATTACCATATTTGCAGATTATCCAAATGATAATTCACCAGGTTTGGTCCCATAGAACCTGATCTACGTCCTCTCACTATGAGTGGGCAGCTAGAGCTGCCAACTTCGTCTTTTTTGTCCTTCATGCCCATCAATGTACCCATGCATTTCTGCACACAGGCACCCGTGTTAATAACCTGGTAGCAGATCCTTAGGTAACTAGTTATTCTCTCTGATCACGCCATGCTGAAACAATTGTGTACTCTGCATTATACGATGGAAGAAAAAATTTCTGATTTCTAAAAGCTTTATATTATTGCATATAACCCTTTGGATTTGGGAAAAAAGTATGTCTGGGAAGATTTTAGCTCCCTACTTTGTCTGTATTTTATTATCCCTTTCCAATGAAAACACTTAAGTCTATTTCTCTATCAAAAACTGCCTTGTATTTGACTACCAAAAAATCCATGCATTTGCTCAGTATTTGCAAGTAGAACTACTGCGACAAATAAATTAATCTTTTCAGAATACTTCAGCAGATGGTTCTCCATCCTTTGAAGAATGCATGTAATTGAATCTACTTGTAAAAGCAAGAACCAACATCACTGAAATAGGTGGGAGAGCAAGCGTAATTTTTTCTCCCTTAAACACCTCTGCCAAACTAATCTTGGCTTCTGTGCTGGTTTTGTCTGGGACAGAGTTAATTTTGTTCATAGTAGCTGGTATGGAGCTATGTGTTGGATTTGTGCTGGAAACAGTGTTGGTAATTCAGGGATGTATCAGTTATTGCTGAGCTGTGCTTACACAGAGTCAAGGCCTTTTCTGCTTCTCACCCCACCCCACCAGTGATTAGGCTGGGGGTGCACAAGAAGCTGGGAGTGGACACAGCTGGGAGAGCTGACCCCAACTGACATTCCTACCCTATGATGTCATGCACAGCATATAAAGCTAGGGAAGAAGGAAGGGAGGACATTCGGAGTAATGGCATTTATCTTCCCAAGCAACCGTTATGCATGACGGAGCCCTGCTTTCCTGGAGATGGCTCAACATCTGCCTGCCAATGGGAAGTAGTGTATGAATTCTTTATTTTGCTTTGCTTGCAGGCATGGATTTTGCTTTACCTATTAAACTGTCTTTATCTCAACCCACAAGTTTTCTCGCTTTTCCTCTTCCGATTCTCTCCCCAATCCCACGAGGGGGGAAGCCAGTGAGCAGCTGTGTGGTGCTTAGTTGCCAGCTGGGGTTAAACCACAACAGCTTCCAATTCTCATCCTGTAGTCCGGAACTCATTTCTCCTTGAGCACAACTACTGGTCTCCTAAGTTACCCGTAATTCTTAAGGGCAAATGAAATCCAGAAAAAAAAACCCTGAAGATTTTTATTGGTTTTGAACCTGTCAGACCAGGTGTCTACATGTCACTCAAAGATTAAAATCAAGTACACCAATTAATTATTCCACTAATCCAAAAAGATGTATTGGTAGAGATGCACTCATTGGATAAAAAGGCCAACCACACAGTGTTGTAATATGTGGCTATCTTGCTCCCAGCTACAACATCAATTACACACCTTTTAATTCTGTAATTCACCAGTGTACAAGCACAAACCCACATCGTCTCATCCTGCCCAGTTCTTTCCCTAAAAAGGTAAGAAGATGCACATCAGCAATAAAATAAGCAGAATAGATGATGTGGCACAGAAAGCACAACTGCTACCATGTTATGTAAAGGAACAGACATGTTTTAGCAGTTATATAAGATTTACCTGCAACTCCCTAAAATGAAGAGTTAAAGATATCACTACAGATGTTGAACAGATTTCAATAAACTAGGTAGCACTTCTAATTTAGTTCAGTCCATCAGCTGGAGACCAACCACCACTTGGCTAAATACCAAATGAAGTTACAAACTGTTTTGTAACAATTAAGCCTCCGATGTTTTATTTCAAAATTATGATGTTGTTAAATCCATACGATTTGAAGACTCCCATAGAAGAGTCATACTTAACTCTGTATTGCAAGCTAATTACATCAGCAACAGCCAGCAGTGCAGCAATTTGGCATACTCACAGTGGAAAGGAAGCACTCACACCCTGCCATCTCTCTCAGCTGACATACAACTCCTCCCTAGGTCTAAAAGGAGCCATATTCTTCCTTAAAAAGCCAACCCTCCCGCCAAAAAAACAACCCAACAGAACTAATACAGAGGCCTAGGGACAGGGGAAAAGAAAAAAAAACCCAAACCTATGTACTCCAAAGAAGCCCTGTGTCAAGCATGAGGAGAATCACCAGGATTAACATAGAAGTCACACGTCTTATTTGAATGGAGTGGTTCAGCCTCCTTCCCCACTCCCCCCTCTCCCAAACAGTCAGCGATCCCTGGCCATGCAGCAACCAACCACATGTA
Source organism: Pandion haliaetus (assembly GCA_013401275.1). NCBI lineage: Eukaryota > Metazoa > Chordata > Aves > Accipitriformes > Pandionidae > Pandion > Pandion haliaetus. The sequence goes on along the minus strand of VYZV01043310.1, from coordinate 3,033 downwards.
CGAAGCTCTCTTTGCTGTCCCTGTTTTTCAATCGGCTGTAAGAAAAATGGTTTAAACAGGTATTTTTGCCTACTGAAATGTAAAGTGACAGAAATTGCTTGGGGTTTATTTATAAAAATTATCCTATCCAAGCCCATAGTGGCTGACTGACACTACCACTGTCTCTCAACTCACATTTCTATCCAGCCTGCTCAGAACTTACAGCCTCCTTCCCCTTCACCTCGCACCTTTGCTTAGCCATGCTGCACACCCTGCTGCGTTCTGCGTCAATCTGTACACAATCTTAAAATCTCCATAGACCTGATGCCAAAACACCACAGAGCACACCAGATGTGACCACATCTGCATATTTTCTTTCGCCCACTTAAAAGCCACCACACAGTACAGTAGGAAACCATGTGAGGAACCTTAATGTAAATGATAACTACCACTACCATACGGAACACATTGCCAGCTTTTCAGTGATACTCACAATCATGGGCTACACTTTACTATGTGAAACTAGAAAGAAAAGCCTAGCAAAGTACATGAAAATATAAATAGTGATATCTCAGGTTCTGTCTAAAGGTTGTGTAGAAGCTTGAAAAAGACAAGACGACCAAGCCTAATCAGCACACTGTATGGTGGACATTCGTGTTCTTAGTTTTTGTCTTCACCTAACAATCACTGAGTTTCAGGAGCTTTATTTTAGTTATCGTGGACCTGTAAGAACAATTGAGATGTAAATGGTCTTTTTGAAGATCTACCTGTATACTGTACACTGTGTGATTCTCCCATACTACAACCAGTTTCTGACTGCACTACAAATTTATTTCTGAATCAATTCAATGGCTTAAGTAGAACTGTGCTAAACACCGAATCTTGTCTTTTTAATGATATAAGTCAAACAAGACAGAACTCCTTACAGCACAAACATACATACAGCTTACCTGCTGTCAGTCTCAATGAAAGAATTATGCCTTATATCTGTTCTAAATGCAAACATTCCTAACCCTCCTCCCCATGCCTTAACAAACACTGCAATACAAAAACAAGCATAAACTGGCAACATGGCAAGTATCAGTGTCAACAAGGTAATTCCTTTATGAACAAGCTATGCAGCCATACATGTTAGCTGCTGCAGAGGAAAGGGTGCTTTTGTTTCATTCTTAAATTGATAGAGCTCCACTCTGCATGTTATTTTACATTGTGCAGGAAGAAGTAGTAGTTAAGAGTTCAGCAAATGAAGTTTTGCCAAGACAGATGAGCCTTCCTTCCTATGCTATAGAACAATCATTATTTCAACACATGGTCTGAGCAACAATTGCATATAGCACAATAGCCTTTGTTTCATATATGCTATAATCTCGTTAAGAAAACAAACTGCAAGTTTATTATGTGGACAAAGCCGACTTGTCCACATTTAGGCTCTGACTTGGTTATAAACAAGCACAGTACAAAATCTACTATACATATGAGCCTTTTAATAAAAGGGATATGGCCCACAGGTAAAGAGATTCCAAGATACAGAACAAGACTCTAGGTTGTTAAAATGGACCACATTTCCATACTGAAGATAAGCCCAGCCTCTTACTGTAGTAAACATGCACAAGCCATAGTTTGGCTCCCTTGGGAAGGGTTTCGTGATCCCAACAAGATCTCTTACAAAAAACTCAAAAAAAACCAAACCAAACAAAAAACACCAGAGAGCCACTACACAGAAAAAAATAATCTGCATCACATACTAGAAAGAAAAAGTTGCAAGGAAGAGGCAAGTCTGTTCATTAGCTTGTATTATTTTAATTCAGAAAGCCTTTTTCTGAAGGAGGGGAAAGGGGTAGAGGTTGCAGATTTTCTATGTTCAGTTAACTAGGAGCAGCAAACTCCCTCCCTTTGTCCCTCCCCTACAACTACTAGGTTCACACATCTGCATTGTTACCTTCACTTTTTCTCTTCTCAGGCAGCAGAAAAGACAATTTTCATCAAAAGACCAATCAGAAACACCTTCAGGCTCACAGTCTGTAAATCAGAGGAATAGCAAATTACTTCATATTCATAAACCTTGACACAACTGGAGCCGAAAGAGAAATGCCGAATTAAATACCTGTTTCACAACATTCTTGCCTGCATTCTGAGGATGCAGGCTTCATTTCGGCCATTTTTCTAAATCCCCAGATTACCAAACTGTATACATTTTATCTATGCACAACAAATATGTTTTTCTGAGCGCTGCCAAATACACTCCCAGCTACATAAAGATGAACGCACACTCATTAGTAATTTTAGCCAATATGAAACTAACTGTGAGCACTGCCTGGGGGAGGGGGAAGGAAAAAAAAATGCACAAATCACCACGGTAACACACATTTTCTAGAGGCAGAGCTGGGGCTGCTTCTGTCGTTAGAAATGCAGAACAAGATACAAACATAGAGATTGAATACCTTTAAACAAACTGAGATCTTTTAATAATCCAGGTCCAAACAGGCCTTCTAGAATACTTTCAAACCCTAAAAGCAAATAAAAGAATTGTTAGCTTTCTAGATTAAGTACGTCACTACAAGAATATTCACAATAGCAGTTCTATATTTATCTGTTCCAAGAACAGAGCTCAACGTGTTTTCTCTAAGTATTACAAGATGCATGGGTCAATTGTGATGACTGAACTACTGACAAAACATAGCACAATCTAGAGTCCACTGACTCCTGTACTTTTGTAAATATCTAGGTTAAAAACAAAGAACATTATGACATTGAAATAAACAATTTTGAAAAGAAAATAAGAATTAGCTTCTACAATGCGACCAGGTAATTTCTATAAAAAAAAAAATTCTCTTGCTTAAGCCTCCGAACTGAAATAAGGTACATTTCCCCCCCAAAAAAAACCCCAAAAAACAAAAACGTTCTTCCATCTGAGTGGCACTCAGTTACTTTTCTGAATTTCAGCAAATGTTAGAATCGGTGTTTCCTGAAGAGTTACAGGTTTGAGGAGAGAAAAGTTAAAGGAAAGGGATTCAGCAGTGTCATGCGACTAAGGAATCAAATTCCAATCACAGA
>VYZV01043307.1:4868-18010 GCA_013401275.1 Pandion haliaetus | reverse complement strand
GGGGGGAAGAATCTTTTCAATTTAGGTGGGTTTTGTTCCTATCTAGGAAACTGTTGATAATACCACATGAACTATTAACTGAAGAAAATATTTCAAATTCTAATTCAGACAATGAAATAACTTCATATTTTAAAATTTAGGCAACTGTGCCATTAGAGGGTGAGGTAGCAGCAATACTACAGTGTTTTGCTAAAATCGGAATGAACACTTATTATCAGCCTTACCTGTAAATCTTTGATTAAAAATCCTTGGAAATTTGGGGGTTTTCTGTCCAGTCATACTGCAACAGTATGTAAGCTTCTCAGTTCCTGACACACTTCTTCTTGTGCTGAGAAAGCATTATTAACCCCATTTAATAGATCAAGGCCTTTCTTGCAGTGAGGCATAAACACTGTAAGAGATACAAATGACAAAGTAATATGCAGAGTGAGGAATCAAGCTCAGGTTTTCCTAGTAGAGCTAATTGAAGACTATTTGCTTAATTATGTACTTGGTTTGGTTTACTAGTACCATTTATTGTTACTACTAGCAAAAACACAAAAGACCTTTTTCAATGTTTTTTTTCAGATTTGGAAAAAACCCCCAAGTGACTCACTTTAGTAATGAGAAAAATATGAACTGCAGATTAATCGCTTATTATTTTTTTTCCTCCATTTTGAAAAGGTGCTTATTTTAATAAAATATTTTTGAAGATGTGAGACCCTGAAAATGATTTGAAATACTAACTTTCACTCAGAAGCAAATTGGGAAAAGCACTATCGAAGCAGAGGCTTCCTTGTTCACTAATTTTTCTCCCTGGCATTTTGAAGTCAAAACTTTTGTCTTTACAGGACAGCAACAGAATAAATTTTTAAGATCATATATTATTTTTCTATAACTATGAACATTCTTATTTAATTAGAGCTAAGTATAATACTTCAGTTTCTTATTCTAGTGTGTCTTTCCATTCACTTGAGGCTAAAAAGAAAAATAACATATGTTTTCACAGAGGATCATTTATGGATAAGAAAACACTTGAGTTAAGTTGTTTTAACTGTTTAATACCATCAGTCACATCAGGGAAAACATGGGAGTTAAGTAAATGACAAAATTACTCACTGGCAATATGTGAGGATCATTGGACTTGGTCTGAAAATTATTCAGATGGCTTAAGATCTGGAAGAATCCCTCTCTAGTATCAACTGTAAAGAGTCCTTTGGGTGACTGAAGTGGGAAGATTAAAGTTAAGGAACATCAATCAGGATTGAACTAATATTGATTCTAAATTGGTTCCTGTTTTATCTTCTGCAAAATGGAAAGCACAGAGTGCTTGCACAGCTTTTGCTGCTTAGAGGCAGGTTTGTGGTGTTCAGATTGACACCTTGGTTGCTTTTTGTGGTTTTCCCCCCTGCAGGATTTTTTTGTTTGTCTCATTTTAATGAGCACAAAGGAAATTCAAGGCTCTTGATTGCTGGATACTCCCTTTACCCTGGGGAGCCCTCATTCACATGAGGAAATTCATTATTGCTAAAAGAATTGCTGTTGTAAACACTCAGTCACTATAATGAGGGTTGCACAGCCTCCTCCCCAGCACTTCCTACAATAGTTTAAATAGCACTAAATATGTATTTCATGGTAGTTACTATAATGCCAGGGAGAATGTGGTGCTTCATCTTATGAAGGGAGATCAGATGCCTTCAGTGAGCTTGGCTGAGTGCCCCGGGAACTGAGACTGGCTTTTTGGGAGAGACTCAGTTAGTTAGTGCTCTGAGTTGCAGCTCAAGTGGAAAATAAAATAAAATCAGGCCCAGCCCCAAAAGCATGTGCACCCAGCTCTCCAGTGAGTCACAATACTGGTATTTCAACAGGGCTGTACATGCCACCTCTTATTGGTAAGCTACAACCTGAGGGAAAGTCCTGTGACCACTCTTTGACTACTTCTGGTGTGCGACAATGTCTTTGTAAAACACAACTACCTCATTGTAAGAGTGTATTTGGTTGTGGGCAGACTCAGGCATGAGGAAGATGCTGATCCTCTATTTCAGGTAGCAAGGATATAGATGTTATTTTTATTTTATTATTACCCTTTCCTCTTCCCCCTGCCCCATCCCCTTGGCTTAACTTGGCTGGTATCGAACTCCCTCTGTGCCTTCAATTATTGACACTGAATGACTATATCACATAAGGAAGCTGGCTTGCCTATAACCCACAGTTACAAAAAGATGTTACACAGCCTTGAAAGGAAAGTTCACAGGAATAGTCCTTTCAACAGGCGTGGATGATGTTGTAAGCAAGAGTGACAAGATCCCTTGCTGAATAGTAACAGAAAAAGAAGATGAAGAAATAGCAGGGAGTTTACAGAAATAGTGTTAAATGCAGCCACTTGGGTATACTTCCAATTAGAAAGTATTGCTCTTCTATTCTTGTTTTCAGATCTGATGATAATAATTGTCACTATTATGCAATGGCCTACTTTCTTTTAGTAACTGCAAAACCATAATGAGATTTATTTTACAGCATTGGTAAATTTTTAAGAAAATGAAAACACAATTAACCTGAGCTGGTTAATCTCTTATACATCTTAATTTAGTATGTTTTCCTTTCTCAGAGTGAGCTTGACCCTTGCATAATAGCCAGTGATTGTAAGGCCTGTGATGAAGAGATAGACAGATCCTTTCAGAGAGAGAAGTGAATCCTTGGAGAGCTGGAAGATTTGTAAAATCAGTTCAACACTGAACATTTCACTTAGTTCTCCCAAAAAAACCCCTCTTGTAAATGCAAAAATAATTTCACACAAATAAATGAAAACATGCCCCCTCCCCCCCAATCCAACACATTTTTAGCTAGAAATAAACAGAAGCACAGCCTGTCTTGTGTTCTCATTCGCAGCTTCTTTATTCTGCCTTAATGTAAATGACAATCATGTCTTTGGCATTTATCTTCCATCCAGCTCATGCTGTGTCTTTTTTTTTTCCTCCTTCTTCTTCCCCTTTTTAACCTTGTTTTTAATGGATTTTCTTTACCCTTTTGTGCATTGTTGGAAATAAATAAGGAATGAATTTGGACCTGGTCTTCCTCTGTATAGAAGATTTGAATCATGCAAACAGAGCAAAATCACTTGGAGAAATAGGAGATGCCAGTCAGGAATATAAGTAGGAATTTTCTCAAGAAGGTGACTGGACGAAGACTATAATTTTCCAAATAATGTGCTTGTCCTGAAACAGAATAAGTGTAATCAGATCATGAAACATAATAGCTTTTATAATATCTTTTTAATGGCTTTTTGGTTTTATGTTTTGAGAGATATGCACTCCTACAAACCTCTCTGAGAAGAAAATAGTAAACAGTAGTAGAAATGTATTGCTGCAATGCTTCCTGCAAGGTAAGTCCAGACTACATATTTTTATAAACCTATCCAGTTCAGTAATACTTTAGTAATGTTAATCAAAATTAACAGAATAGCAATCTAAAAGTGTATATCCTTTTAAAAAGTGTTTTAACTTGTGCTTATCTCTGACACAAGTACATACATGCCTTTGCAGAGTCAGGGCCAAGTACATGAGGAAAATCTGACTGTTGGGTCTCTTTTCCAGTCTGGCCCACAGCTTTCCAGCTTCCCTCTTCTGCTACATTGTGTCTGGAATTCAAATTATCTCATACTTTGAAAATAATTCAGTTGCTGCAGTTTGAATATCTACTTCAATGTTTGTCTAGAACAAAACTTTAGCATTCAAATCATCCTGTGAAATGGAAGATTGCTTACAGTAAAATGCACGAGATGAGTATCTTAGACTTCCAGCCTCCTGTAATGTGGGATCTTCCTACCAGCTTGAACTGGGCTTTTACAGAAACTAGAGGCTTGGAGAAACTGGACTTGCAAGTGCTTAAACATATACATATATATGCATGTGTCTATATATAAATGTGCGCATTTCAGGTTCCAGTGGGGAAAATTGATAATTTCACAGGAGCTTTCTCCTCTCTTGGGAGCTCAGGTTGACTTGCAGGTGTAATGTCCTACATCCACTGACTATGAGCTACAGTAAGAGGTACATCCTATAAAAAATTTGCAGCAATTTTGGGGCTTTACAGGAAGCTCTTGCTGTTGCATTTCCTTATTCCCATTTCTCTGATCTACTCTTCTTCATCTCCATAAATCTGAGGTGCAGACATTGCCATAATCCTTGTGCCTCCTTCAGAATGGTTTGACATTTACACCCCACCTTGCATGGCACTGGCCCAGACCTGGGAAACATTTGAGATCTTACCTGAAAGCTTGATTACTTCTTTTTAAGACTCAGCCCAGACTGAGCATTGCCTTATTCAAGTCTCTTGTGATTCAGGCACTGGACTAGGAGGAGGCGGGGGGGAGGGGAGCAGTGGCGGGGGGCAGGGGAGCAGAATCTCTAAACCAGAGAAGGGCTTAACCATCAATATAGTCAACATGGTGACATGCTGGTGCATGCCTCAATTCATTGGAGGCCCATTCATGTTGGGGAGGAGGCTTTTGGTGGTTCACCTGGCCCTGCACTGCTGACCCATGTTTCTCTTGAAAGGGTAATCCTAGCAGCTGCCCGTCTTCTGTAAAGCACATTGAAATCCTGTTTTGTGCTTTGGACAGACTCTGTTATTGACTCAAAGGGATGGTTCCACCTGAGTGACAGGTGGGGGCCCTGCACTGGGTCCCCAAGGCTTGGGATGCCTGTCATTCCACTGTGCACAACGGGCAGAGTGACGGGCCCTTAACGAGAACGACTGTAGCAGGCAGCAGTCTAATAAAAGTAATCCTATTTACAGCTTGCCTTGAGATGTTGCTGTGAGTTGAAAAGTTCACCTCTGGCGGTTTCCTGGGCTTGTCACCTTTTCTGCCGTTTCCCTTGCATATAGCTCAAAGGCATGGGTTTTTATTAAATGGGAAATAGAAAGAATAAAGGAAAAAAAAACCAAACTAAAGCATGTTCTTGAATATGGCAGGAATCCCTTCTCTGAGTTTAATGGCAGCACATTTTTGTCTCCCTGTCAGAGAGACAAAGCAGTTCTTATAAGCCTAATCTACAATATCACATATCCTTTGTATGTGGTTGATATTATTATCTCCTATCCATGGGCGTTCAATCCTAACTTAATTAACTTGGCAAGCAGAAGTATTGTGCTGTGGCGCAGTCAGTGTCTGTTACGCTCACAAACCATCCTGCCCAGCTGGGTATCAAGACTCTTTAGCTGCCTACACTTACTTTTGATCTGTGTGACATACAATAAATCCAGTCAGCAACCCCATAGAGCTTGGCTCTGTATCACCACTTTGAGGAATGGACAGACTGCTTTTTTTTTTCCCCTTTTCTATAAAATTAAAAGCCTTCTCTGTTCACCAGATGAACCCAAATGAAGCCTTATTTTTCACTCTTTGATTGTATTTCTTAAACCATTGTGTAGAAGATCAGAACTTGGGGACTATGAATGCCACTGGAATGGCATATTAACATTCATACAGTAGTGGATTAAGATTTCAATTATGTAGCTGTAAAAACAGAGAAGAATCTGGTCTGACATGGTTTGGCACTGTAATGTGAATGAGAGAGACATTGGGATTGATTGACTAGATTTTTAATTAAGGAAATGGGCACCCTTAACCTGACCCTTTTGGGGGGTTTGAATGATTTCCAAGAACCAGCATCTCCTCTGTTCCCTCTCCATCAATGTTTGTTCATCCTAGTCATATTCTGATCTGCCAAATTTTAAATAGAGAGAAAGAAGTGCTAAAATATGACAAAAATCTTACAGTATGTCTGGAGGACTAAACTGTCATAAAAATAACATCTTACTGTAGTCTTCTGGGCTATAATAAATGAAGAAAAAAAATCTCATTAGATTATCAAAACTCTTTATGTTATTTTAAATTTATTAAAAATAAGGTGTTTTTTTTATATTTTGGAAAAACTTTAATGGAAAAATCTTCCTGGTTAAAAAAACCTACGTTCTTCACAAAAGCCACTTTAGCAACAAAAATTTGACAGTGTTCAGGTAATAAAGTAAACATTTTCAATTACAATCTCTGCCTCCACATATACGTGCAAATTATGGGCAAGATGAACTGCTTGTAAAATTTAGATATCATTTTAGAGTGCAGCATTTTTGCTACAAAATAAAGAATAATAAAAAATTAACATTTTTCATTAAAAATATATTCATAGCTTTGTATCTCTCTCTCTCAAATTAATTGTCAACAGATGAAGTTAAATAGCAGCCCTGAGAATCAATGACATTAAGCTTTTTGTGGCATATATGTGTCTAATATTCACTCCTTAAATCTGAAAGTTCTGTTCCAAAGAGAGGAAAGACTGGAGAAATCTGAAGAGCTACCATGCGGAGGAATGGAGCAATTTATTTCAAAATCTTCTGTAGGACTTTGTTACGAGACAAGTTAAAATCAATATTTCTCCTCCTCTGTAAGTAATGAGAGCTGTGTATCACAGGCTAACTAAAGTTAAAAACCAAGAGCAGTTTTTCTGTTTAGTGATTTCTGCAGGAAAAATATGTTGTACTTTAAGGAAAGTGAATGGGTATGTTTAGACACAGAGTAACTCCGAGATGTTAAGCTCTGCTTGGTAAATCTACATCTAAATGTTGGAAGCAGAGGAGAAAAGTCTGTCTGCCTTAGAGAGAATTCATTATAAAAAGTGCTCTTTAAATTTTGGGCACCACAACAATTTTACAAACGAATATTTTTAACTGAACTTTTGTGGAATCAAACTTGACTAGAGTATGGTGTACATATATAACTCTATATCAAACTAAGATCACTAACTCCTGCAACAAAATAATTTGACTGTTGTGCTGGTTTTGGCTCGGGTAGAGTTACTTTTCTTCATAGTAGCTGGTATGGGGCTATGTTTGGATTTGTGCTGAAAACAGTGCTGTTAATTCAGGGATGTTTTCATTATCGTTGAGCAGTGCTTACACAGAGTCAAGGCCTTTTCTGCTTCTCACCTTACCCCACCAGCAAGGAGGCTGGGGAGCAGAAGGAGTTGGGAGGAGACACATCTGGGACAGCTGACCCCAACTGCGCCAAGGGATATTCCAGACCATACGGCATCATGCTCAGCATATAAAGCTGGGGGAAGAAGAAGGAAGGGGGGACGTTTAGAGTGATGGCATTTGTCTTCCCAAGTATCTGTCACACATGATGGAGCCCTGCTTTCCTGGAGATGGCTGAACACCTGCCTGGTGATGGGAAGTGGTGAATTAATTCCTTCTTTTGCTTTGCTTGTGCATGCACGTCTTTTGCTTTGCCTGTTAAACTGTCTTTATCTCAACCCATGAATTTTCTCACTTTTAGCCTTCTGATTCTCTCCCCCATCCCACTGTGAGGGGAGTGAGGAAGCGACTGTGTGGGGCTTAGTTGCCAGCTGGGGTTAAACCATGACAACTGTAAAACTTGAACATAATTTCAAACATTGCAACACCTATTGGATGTAAGCCAGGTATTTCTTAAAGCTGCTTCTGGTGTCACTTTAAGCTATAAGGTGTTCTAAGTATTAAAGACAAAGATGGTCTGGAGATGGGAGCAATCTCCCATTGTTGAATGATCAAAATAGGCAATATATGTGCTAAAAGCAGAAAGAAAAGGTTATTAAAGTATATATTCAAAATCGCGCTGTTCTTATTAGACATGGATTTGAACCAGACTCCAGACAAAAAGCTGTTTGCACATCAGTTGCTTTGGAATTTATGCATTAAGAATGCAGTGGACCAAACTTTCCTAATAGTGACAAATTTATGGAAATACACACTTAGCAATTTCGCAGACACAATTATCTTTACTTTGTTACAACATGTGGCAGCTGAAAGCTAAATATTAGGAAGTATGTTGGGAGTTTACTGGGGACTTTACCACTCACGCATTCCACCAAAATTCAGGTGAATTGGGAATAATTATGCTAAAAATGAAACAGATTAAGCTGGTCCTTTTTTATTTAACTTTTTTTCTTACAGAAATTGATTATTTCTCAGAAACATATTAACTTAAGTACTTTTTTAAAAATTGTATGAGACCAAACACTGAGGACAGGATCACCTTGGTTGTATTTACCTGAATGTATCCAGCCTAAATAGTTGTTTAAGGTCCTTTCAATAGTCGATGCTGAAAAATAAATGTTCCCAAACACACTTTATCCAATCCTAACACAGATGTCTGAGGCTAATAATAAAACCCTGAAGGTGTTGATAGCTCTCATTTGAGGACATATTGAACTTAGATGATGATCTTAGGTCAAATTTAAGGAGTGATTCACTGCATGTCTATTAATTGTGCATTCTGCTGAGTGCTCAGTTCCCTCTTGAAGTCTTTCTTCCATAAGACCTGTGTTTTATCTGCCAGCTATGTCTCAATCAGAAGACATTTCTAAGGGTACTAGATTGTTCTCTGTGAGAAAGTGAATCCTGCTCTTGCAATGGGACTCAGATGCAGGTATTTTACTGTAAACTTCTGAAAGTAGATGCTTGAACCTACAGTTGAAGCCTCCTGCTTCTTTCTTTATACTTCAGGTGGGATGACTCTTACTTAGATGCTCAAGATAGGTGAGGAGGGCAATAAGATGTAAGAGATTTCAGCTGGCATCCTTCATGTGTGCTGAATGTTTGAGGATGACAGCATGACTGAGAGGCTCCCCTAATCAGATGAATGAAGGATTTAGTTGGTTGGTTGGTTCTGTGTCATGTCCGTCCGTCCCCGTCCTGTCCCGCCCCCCTCCCCTTAAATATCTCAACTAGAAGGCTGTAGAAAGTTTCCTTTTCAGATAACTACTGAAGGTTTAGCTTGTAGCCTGAAGAGGTATGAAGACAGGTACTGGTATAAAACTGTTCCTTTCTATTCAGCCCAGCTGAAAAGCAATCTCACACTCATTTGCTGTACATTTCTCTATAGATGTGTCTTGTATCTGGGACATTACAGCTGTTTGAATGCACATCTGTGCAGCAGGTATAGGGATGACTGCGTTGGATTGGGTCATGATGAACCTGAAACTAGAGGTTATTTCCAAACACAATGTCAACTTCATCACACTTTCTGCTCTAAGATGGCTGTGAACCGCTAGGGATACAAAAATTGTACAGGCTCTGTCTTCTCTTTGGTGCAGGTCCTCTTTACCTTGGTCTGTCTGTGATAAAGACATGCCCCAAGGGTCTTAGAAATGTTCCTCACACCACAACTCACTGTTCTGCATTCAGCTTAGAAAGCTCAGTGAGCACTGGATTAGGGCCAAGCAGTCACCAGAAAAGCACTTAATTTGACTGTCATTATCTCATAGCAGTGGAGATATGGTAAACCTGACGGCTAATTTCCTACAGGATTCTGCATTTCATTTTTTCCTAGGAAGAAACAAAACCAAAAGTATTCTCTAATTCTTCCCCCACCATAAACAATAGTTGGCATGGTTTTCTTTGGCTTACAGATTTACCCTTATACCTACACAAACTTTAAGGAGTAAAAAGAAGGAAATGCAACTCTGCTGCACCTAATATAGTTATGATCTAGTCCCTCCATTGCTGCACTGGAGAAAATTAGTGTCATGGTGATGAGATCCAGCTATATCACAATTTCAAGTGATGCACTAGTAGCCATGGCAACAAGGTATTCCCTTCCAGTAAATGCCTGTAATGGTGCTTTTAAGATTGTACATCAAAGCCAAAGAATAGCATTGAATCACCCTGGAGCAAGTACTGACTTCAAAGCAAAAAGGTCAGAACTATGGGTTATTCATAAACAGGGAATAATTCTATTCCAATTTACAAGTTTTTCTTTTGGTTATGCTATGAGATAAAAGTGGGAGCAATATAGTGGAACATGCACTACAGTTGGGTACTCTGAAGTTACTGTAGGACCTCCTATACTCTCCTGGATTCCAGCATGGCTCCTGCTATTCTCCCTGGGCCTGGTGCTCATTGCTGTGCCTTTGAGCTCTATTGTCAATGGGATTTATTCTGAGAAGGGGGTTTACAGAACTTGAAGGAATTGGAGGCAAGCAAATAATTTAAATAGATGGTCTGAGTGTTCTAGTCTGGCTAGGTATTCTTCTATTTTTATTGTGAAATTTTAACACTATTATAAAGCTAGGTGGTGAAAAACTGTTGAAGGGAAAAGTAGTGCTTAGAACTGGCTTTAAAATAAAAAGCAAACTAAAAGATATTCAAGTCTGAGGAATATTGAAGTTTTGCAAGGAATATTGAGCTTATTACTAATTATTTTGACAAACGCCCAAAAAGTGAGTTGAAGAAAAATTCCTTATTATAGAAGATTTTTTTACATCATTCATGCAGTGGTGAGGCCCACTATATTTCCTGAAAACTCAAGCTCCACATTTTTCCTTTGTAAAATTCTTTCTGTTAAGTATCATTGCTAGAGTTACTGTATTGTCCCTGAAATACCTTATTTTCACTCCCACACATTTACAATGTAGAATCCTTTTTTGTGTAGTGAGTTGTTGTGGGTTTGTGTGGCATGGGAGTTTTTTTGGTAGCAGGGGAGGGGGCTGCAGGGGTAGCTCCTGTGAGAAAATGCTGGAAGATCCCCCAGCTCCAAGTCAGACCCAACTCTGGCCTAGGCCAATCCCATCAGTGACGGTGGCAGCGCCTCTGGGAGAACAGATTTAAGAAGGGGAACCTGCAGTGTGGGGGTTCAGGAATGTGAGAGGAACATCTCTGCAGATACTGAGGTCAGTGAAGAAGGAGGGGGAGGAGGGGCGCCTGAGGAGGCTGATGGCTCTGAAGCCCGTGGTGAGAAGGCAGGCTGTACCCCTGCAGCCCAGGGAGGTCCATGGTGGAGCAGAGTCCCCCCAAGATGGCCGTGACTCCATGGGAAAGCCCACGCTGGAGCAGTGTGTGACTGGAGAGCAGCCCACAAAGAAAAACCACACCAGGGAAGTTCGGGAAGAACTACTGCCTGTTGAAAGGCCGCATACCAGGGAAGTTTGTGAGGAACTGCAGCCCGTCGTGGAAAGGACCCACATTGGGGAAGTTGGTGAAGGACTGTCTCCCGTGGGAGGGACCCCACAGTGGAGCAGGGGACGAGTGAGGAATCGGGAATGGAGCTGAGCCGGGAAGGCGGGAGGGGTGTGGGGAGGTGTTCTGATGTTTAGTTTCCCTTCCTAATACCCTTGGTTTTGATTTGATTTGTAGTAAATTAAATGGATTTTTTTTCTTCCTTGTTGTTGAGCCTGTCTTTTGCCCGTGACCATAAGTGGGGAGTGATCCCTCCCAGTTCTTGTCTCGACCCATGAGCCTGCCTTTGGATTTTCTCTTCCCCATCCCAACGTGGCCAGGGGAGGGGGTGGGGGGTGAGTGAGTGGCTGCATGGTGCTTTGTTATCGGATGGGCTGAAACTGAAAACATGACATGAGTGTAATGACCGGGTCAGGATACTGATGCTTCAGAGGATTTTAATTAACAGTAACTATGGAGAATATAATGATCTCACAACAGGTAATATTTGGCTGAATTTCTGAAATGGCTTCTAAGAGGTCAAATTTTTTTGTGATTGAATTCCTTATGTGGCAGACATTGCAAATACAGAGATTGTGCTTTAGCTCTGTTTGTATGTTTCTGTATGTCTGTGTGTGTGAGAGAGAAAAACTGCCACAATTCACAGTTAGGGGCATATGAGTAATTGGAGAATTTAATAATTATTGTTTTAATCCTTGGAGCATGAATTTTAAGATTTCTTCCAACATTTGGAAACGTTACATCAGCTCTTTAAAAACTAAATGCATTTGGAAAACCCATAAATGTTTAGTAATAGAGGTTATTAGTCTATTCGGTTACTTATGTTTCTTGTTAATTTGCTGTAGGAAACAATGTTGAGCTAATGGTAAAGACTCTTTTCACTTTTTGTCTGAATCATACTACTATTAACACCAATGAAGGGATGATAGCAGTTTTGGTGCATGTGGGGAAGAAGTTAAAAAACACACAAAAAAGGAAAGCCAGTAGCAACAATAGACCTGAACATAAATCTGAAGCTTATGTCTTTAGAAGATGAAGGAATTGGAAATTATATTATAATGGTGTATATCATATTGATGAATGTGAGGTGGAACTTTCTGCAGATACACCTCGTACAATCTCAGAAGGTCTCCAAAGCCAATGTACTCAAAAAATGTGGCACAAGAAGCATGTAGCTCAAAATACAATGAAGAATAAGTCCTGAGTATCAGCTACTCACTGGTCATGGCAAACAGCTGAGGTCTTTCTCTTCAGCTTCTCAGTGATGTTTCTTTCTTATTCAGCTCCCTCTTGAAACTCTCCTTGCTACAGCCTATCTACTGCATCACATGGATGCTGAAAGCTTAGTTTAGAGTGAGGGTTACATTCACTGCTGACTAATTCTGTCAGGTTTCTGTTCAGTTTTTCTTGCATGTGTGTGTTTTTCTTAACTGGAAAAGATAAGACAATTGATTTTTCCAAAGGTTAATACCACTCACTGCTAAGTAACCAAACCTATTTAAACAAAAATGAAAATAAGGTACCATTTGAACTATCTAACCAATCTTTTTCAAGATGGAAAATTATATATTGAGAACACAGATATTCATCTTTGAAAGCGTTCATTCAAAGCAAATCATGTGCTATTCGGTACTGCTCAAAATTGTGGTCATTTTGCCCATATGAAGGTTGATAACTATAGTCCAATAATTGTACACTTACACTGCTGTTTGTCTGCTTCTCATTTGACAAATGCAGCTTAATTAGAATTCCAAGTATAATCCGTTTGTTTCATGAAAAAGTTGCCAAGCGCAAGATCTGACATTCAAAACAAAATCAATAGCGTTGTAGAACATTTAAACATCTCAGGTAACATCACAGGACTGAAGTAATTTGCGTCATGTAGTAAAGCTCTAATTAAAGATGCAACAGGAGTAAGAATTGTATTTTTTCATTATTCAGTCTGCGCTTTACTGTTTGGTTCATACAAGGCTATTGATTAAACGTTCTTGTTTATTATAGCTCCCCCTCTCAATCATGAGTGTGAGAAATGAGAGTTAAAGGTAGATGAAAAATATTCATTCCTTGTCAGGTATAAGAGACACCCAAGGTCAGATGCAGATAAGGAGAAACAAGGAAATGGAAAGGTTTTTAGTTAGTGGTGAGCTATAGATTAATCTTTTTCCTTT
>VYZV01043306.1:288666-304300 GCA_013401275.1 Pandion haliaetus | reverse complement strand
CCTCCCCGCCAAATCGTGGGCCGCCTTCCCACGCGTGGGATGCTGCGACCCGGGTGAGCCCACCTGCCTCCGCCCGCAGGCACCGGGGGAGGGGGCAGCGACCGGTCTCTGCACCGACAGCCCCCTCCGCCGCCGCCTGCCAGTTCTGCTCTTTTTTCCTTTTTAGCGGGGGACTCCTTCCCGGCGGCCTCATTCTGACCTAAAATACTAAAAAACGTACCCGTCCCGTCGCATCGCTCTGGGGAGAGCGGTGCTGTCACCGCGCTGCGAAACTTGGGCTGCTTTGCTTAGGGAGGGTGGTCCGGGAGAGCTGAGTGAGGGGGACCCGAGACTAACTACCTCAAGTATCCCTAGGCTCAGCCGTGGTCCTTAGTTCCCTAGCAGTCTTCTTATTTGTACGGGTTTGGGCAATATTCGGGGGAAAGGCCCGACTCAAAAGCCTTTGGGTGGCTGAGCAAGACATGCACCCCAGTCTGGCGAGGAGTCGGTGCGCTGGATGGCAGTTGCAACCCGTTGCGATAAATTACAGGGGAAGGATGATAGGCATTTTGCTGTGTCGGGGATGTAATACAAGGTGTTTGTATTCTGTTGTGCTGTATTTGTATTATATTGTATGCGTGACTACAGCAAGTGGGTGGTCAATGAATCGGAAGATTTAATTGATATGCTGCAGGTAACTGTATTTCCCTGGTAGTTGCCGGAATCAAGCTAGCGGTTACAGCAGCTTCGGTAAAAAAGCGACTGTTCCCTAAAAGCTGTTTGACAGCGTAAAGAATGCTCCTCTCCCAGCAGCAGGGGAATCGCCAAATCCGACTTTAATAATAATAAAGTTTTTATAAGTGAAAAACTACTTTGCCAAAAACATGGCAGTCTGACTAATAAGATACTTTGTGGCTAGATTTATTTAGCAGCTCAAAGTTGCTACAGATAACAAGCAGCAGAAACATGCTTAATCTTGTATTTTATTCCGTAAAAGGGGGTTTGTCCACTTGGGAGATCTGCCCATTCTCTCTGTTTTACTGTGAAAATCCACTCTTCCAGCTTGAACTTTCGTCTTGGAGGGCATTTATTTGGTACATTTTGCTGGTTCTTACAGGTGTTATCCTGCTGCATCGATCGATGTAAATTATTGTTGGGAGAGTCACCGAAGTATTTACTGGGAATTAGCTTACTGCAGTGCCTGAAGTTGCCATACAAAATCAGTAAATTGTAGTTTTGGACCTTTCTCTTTGAGATCATGGTGAAAATCATTAAAACAAGTAAAGTTCAAGTTGGAAGTGAGGTTGACAAGTTTAAACCTCAAAAAATAAAAGTAAATTTCCAAACAGAGTGAAGTCATGACACAGCAGCACTGTAAACAAGGAAGATTGCCAGCTGCGTTTAGATAATTGCCTGCATAGAAAGAGTGCCAGTTTTAATTTTTAATTGCAAATGGCAATTTTGGCAGCTGTAAATGCCAACATTATATCTTTTATCTGAGCAGATCTGTGTGAAAGAGCTTGAAACGCTACTGTAATATAAAGGCACCTAGTAATAATATTACCTTTAAGGATCTGTCACTGCTACAGTGTTTAAGGAGCATTTGAAGTTCCATTGGATTTCAATTTGACAGCCATCCTCATTGCCCATCTATAAATTATTTTAATGTATTTGTATAATTCTGATTTAATGACTGCCAGATATTCAGACAATATTTTTGGTGTTTCAGGCTCAATTCTTTCCAGCCACCTGATCAAATACAACTGCATCTTGGAAAACATACTTTCTTGCAGAATTAAAAAACAAACCCCCCAACTATTTGGGGGAAAAAAAAAGTAAAATCTTGAGGCAAGTAGCTTGGAGTTGCAAAGACATTAGCAGGTACATGGCTGAGATGCCTGCTCCTACCTCTGCTAAGCTATTCTTGCCTGCAGTCTCCTGAAATGAAGCTCGCTCTGATATGCAGGTTGAAGTAACACAAGGGTTGTTTCAGAGTTTCAGTTTAAGGTCTTCGATCTAGAAGTTTATTTGGGTTTACCTGGGTTTTTCTGAAATAAGAAGTGGGGAATTAAGCATCAGTTACAAATAAGAAACCATCCCTGCTGTGATATTTTCATTTCTCATTTCCATAGGGAGAAACACTTTAGAGCTGAGAATTAAGCACAGTCCGCTCTTCTTTTTTCATTTTGCCCTTTCAAATAAGAGAAAAATGGCCAACCACCTGAGGAACAAGTGTCGTGACCTACATTCAGAAGTCAATTGGGTAGTTTATTTGTAAATACCATCTTGCCAAATGCTGGAAAAGGCAGCTGCTTTGCAACTTCTGCTACTAGAGGAAGGCTTTACTCTTGAGCAGAGGCCTTTGACTTCAGTACAGATGTGCTGGGGAGCAGAGCCATAAATTACATGTTCCTTGGCTCCTTTTTGTGCACCTCAGTAGCTCTTTACATGGAAGCCCTAGTTAAAAATCTAAGATCTTTCCTGCAAGTTTTTGAAAAACTGCTTTTCAGACACCACAGTCTTCTGTTCTTAATCATTGAGGAACACCAAAAATATGAACACTTATAAAATCAGAAAAGAACATTCATACCATTTGTGAGTAATGAGTCAGTAACTTAAACTCCTGCTAGTAAAATATTTATGCCACACCACATCACCTACACATGGAGCATGTGCGTACTTAACGTATGCGTGCCTACATTAAAATGCTGCGATACTGTAACTTTTCAAAAGCATTGTCTTGGGATGTCATAGCATTTCTTTCTGTTGTTGCTGTTACTGTTTATTTAGATTATTTTGGGTTGTTTGGTTTGATAAAAGTGTATAGACATTGCCTTAGAATGATCAAAGGGGAATTCCAGATTTGTTGCAACTTCAACTCTGGGTTTCATCATCAGTTGTCATAAGGATTTTGTATTATTTTTGTTCTTAATTGACATTCTGAAAAAGAGATGCCATGAGACGTTCAGAAGAAAATACTGCTCTTTGATACTGTTTATACTGGTAGGATATAATTAGTTGCATAAGTTTCCTAATTTAACATGTTGGATTTATTTCAGGAATAATAAAGTTTCTGTTTCTTACTGACTTCTTTGTAATACATGCCATGCAAAAGTCTTTCACGTTTGTTGTGGGGATGTTCTTCTCTTTACCAAGCCACCACCTTTTGCTCTGGAAGCTTCTGAATCACAAATCGCAGGGCTGGATGCATGCACAAGGGCAGTATCGCTTTGCATGACCTGTGTTGGTAGGTTTCCACAGGCATCCTCTCTTGGCCACTGCTAGAGATAAGATACAGTGCGAGGTGAATTAAAGAGCCTGTGTGATGTTCTTCTTGTCCTTTGCGGCGTTGATGGAAAAAGGCTGAAAAAATATTTCTGAAAAAAAATCTAATGATGTCACCAAAGATGTAACTAGCTCTTTTAGTTTTCCAGATCTGCCAGAAAGGACATAGCTTACTAATGATCAGATGGCTATTGAACAGCAGCGTCTTTGCATGTGAACTAACAGCGCTGCATCATACTGTGCCATTTGTACAATAGGGAGGTTCCACATTCTGATTAAAAAACTAATAATGTGCAACGGCCTGAACACTTGCTTTTTCTCCTGCTATCAGAAAGTAGGAGAAATGATTTTATCTCTATTTTATCCATCTCAAGGCATCTAATGAACTAGTTCCAGGTGCTCTGTGAGTAGATCTACGGCTTTCATCTTTTCAAGTACCATTTCAGAGTCAGGGTCTGATGTTGTTAGGATAACAATATATTTTTGTATGCTTTGAAAAACAAGCATGATACTTGCAAAGAACAAATAATAGGGTTGACAACGTAAATGATGTGGCAAAGCAAATCTTACTAGGTACTAAGGAGGTAAAAACTTAAAACTCTTTAGCTGTAACGCCTAAACTTTAGTAAGCATTTTCTTTTAGAGAGTGACAATGATGGAGGGTATTTAGATGCACTCCGGTATAAATCTGCAGTGGTTTGCCGCATCTGAGGCAAATCTGTGATTCTATATGTGTGCGTATTTCTCACTTAAATGTTGTTTGGAAGGGACCTTTGGAAGTCACCCAGTCCAACTGGAAGATACGCTCTTCCCAGTCGTGTCAGCCGGGCTTTGCCTAGACAGGTCTTCAACTTCACTGGGTGGAGGTCCCACAACCTTACTGGGTAACCTGCAGGTCTGCAACACCCACCTGTTGAAAAAAGAGGGGTTTTGGCACGGGGAAGGAAGGGCGGGAGAGCCAACCTGAACCTCCCACGTGGCAGTTTATGGTTATTGCCCCTTTATGTATCATCTGGCACTTGCAAGAAGATTTTGGCTTCTTTATCTTTGTAATTTCCCTTCAAGTAGCTGTAGGCTGCTATTAGGTCACCTGTTAGATCACCCTCTTGCCAGACCGAACAAGCTCAGCTCCCTCAACTTCTCAATGTGAGACCCAAGCTTGAGGCCCCTGACTATCTTGGTTGCTCTCCTGCATCCCTTCCAGCTTCTGCACATCCCTGTTCAGCTGGGAAGGGTCACAACTGGGTGCCATACTGTGAGGGCGCATTGAGTAGAGGAGCAAAATAACTTTCTTCAGCCTGCTGGCCCCACTCCTCTAATGTAGCTGTATGCTGCTTGTCTTATTTCTGATGAGGGCGTACTGTTGGCTTGTACTCAACCTGCTGTGTCCAGAGGAACGCCAAGGCCCTTTTCGGTGGGGCTGCAGCCCAAGCAGCAGGTTCCCAGCCTCTATGGATGCATGGGATTATTCTGCACCAGATCTCTGCTTTTCTTTTAATTGGACTCCATAGGTTTTTATGTTCACGTCCTGTATTTGCTTGTGCTATCTCAGTCATATACACTGACCTGAGAGGTGAGATACAGCAGTCTTTAAAACCTCTTGCACTTTCTCTGTGATTGGTAGAGAAGATAAAATGGTCAACAGCGCTTCATTCCTCCTCTTTCCTGGTGGTGTTCATGGACAGCAGTCCTCTCCTGGAACCCTGTCGTGGGCAATAAATAACATCTAGCTTCTCTTTTTCCCTTGTTTTTTGCTGGAGAGCTGTTGCCCACCTCAGGGTTTTCAGTACGTAAGTATCAGGAATGTTTATCGTGTGATGTATACTGACCTTAGTAAAATACCATTTCACATTTTATTTTTTGAGGCGTGGTCTACTAAGTTTTCTCATTTGTACTGGCCTTACTTTCTGACTCAAGAGCAGTGATCCAGGGGAAACAACTGACTTGCCATAAAAATCAAAACTGATCCTCAGCCTTCTAGGAAGAAGAGGACAAAAGGTTTTCTTTGAGAAAAGAACTGGATTGGGGAGAGTTCATGCACCTGAACTTTCTTCTATTTGTCGTAAAGTTTATTTCTCAAATAGGATTAGGAATTGTGTATAGGAAGGTGGATAGGATCTTAGGTTAGTGTTTGAGTCTCAAATTTTTAAATAAATGTACAGCCTTTGCAAGCAGGGTCTTCTCCATCTTTTCTCCATCTTAAAGCAAGAAGTGAGTTAAGAGCTTTCATCATAATTATCTTTTTGCTGTAATTTTTCTCTCCTCATGCAAAAATCATGCAATTAGCATTATATTTGGGGGTGAGAGTCCTATCCGAGGTGTTTTTCTTGGTGTGCCAGTCTTGGGCGTGACATTTCTTGTCTTCCTTACTGAGTGTCTTGTATGATGTGGGGTATGATGTGGGGACTCCTGGTGAACTTCCTGTGGTCTCATAAGGTGAAAGAAGTTGCCCGAAGTTATAGATTTTTGTCGAGGGGTTGGATGATCAATGAATACATAATGTGGCATTAAATATGTGCTGTCTCAAAGGAGTAGTTGTTTTAGAGGATGCAAGAAAGATTTTAGAGAGATTTTAATTGCCTGTGAGACAGTATTTGTGTGACAGATTTTCAGAGTAGGCTCTAGATGATAGCTTAATGACCTAGACACCTTTTTTTTCCCCAATACTTTTTAAGTTTCTGCAGTGTTTGACTTCTTAAAGTAAAAATAAAAGTCATGGTATCTGCACAGACTTGATGCTCTTTCCATGCTCCACATCTGACTATATTTTTAATAGCTGTTCACCCTGTTTTACTGTTGTTGTTTGTAGCTTAAGTTTCCTGAATTGGCCAAAAGTACAACTGAACTAATATTTCTGCAATAATTGCAAATAATTTCTAGCATCAACCAAATGGAATACCAATGATCATTCGGTCATTAATAGTGTTTCCCTATTCATGAGAATATACATCATTAATATATTTACCAATACTCATAAAAACGCCGTGAAATTTTTCATAACAGTTTCAGTGGAAAGGTAAAGCACACGGTTTGTAACTTTATTAATCTTTTTATGGAGAAAATACATCGAAAGGAAAACTTTTATTCCTAGACGGTGTAGACACCTGACATTGCAAATAAAACTCACTGCTGTAAGGTAGTTGTTTCTTAATAATTCAAAGGTAAAACTTAATTGCCAAGTGTTTAACATTTTTATTTGGTTCATATTTCCATTACCATAAATGTCTGATGAAAATTAATGAATTTGCCACTGATTTTAATTGAAGCAAAAGTGAGTCTTCTGCACATAGGTGAAAAAGATGGAGTAGAAAGCATAAATAATACTATCTAATGAAAAATCTTTATCATGTATACATAATAGACATCATTTGCTACATTATTCCTAATGAGGCAGTTGTTTATTCTTACAATAAATGTTGCTTTTTCCCTTTGCAAACCATTAACACAACAGAGCATGCATTCTTGGCTTTTTTAATTAATGCTGGAGTATCGAGATGCACTTCTAAATATGTATTATATAAACTATACTGAGTTTGGGGAAACTTGTATTCTTTTGTTCTCCTTTCTTGTTTTCTCTGAGAGATTCTTTTTTAAAGTTTGGTTTACAGATTTCCTGTACGAAAGCGGATGTAGATTACCCAAGGGATTGCTACCACAGGTCAGTTAAGGTAAAAAATTCATCAGCTGTACAGTTTATCAATTGCAAAATAATTTTAAGCAGTTGCTGTGCTCATGTGCAAAGTAAACTTCCTTTAAAGATATTTATTAAAAGTTCAAGGGCTGTCTTACAGGTCAGCCACACTTAATCAAGATCTATTTTCAATTTTCTGTTGAGCATTAGATTTAACTTGTGATAGCTGTCTGAGTTGCAGTGTAATTGCGTTACAGGAAGCTCAGCAAAACGTTCATCATTTTGGGTACTGAAGTGTAGTCTCAGGCAGTGTCTTCTACTTGAAAGACTATGTGATTATTTCTTAATATATACAGTCTGGTCCAGTGATTCAGAGGTGGACACAGTCCTCCAGCTAGACATACCTGAATTTTCTCTGTTTCGCCTTCACCCAAGAAAATCTGCAAATGTAAATGTCTGTATATTCCTTAACAGAGATGGACATAAGTATGTATGTCAGCATTTTCTTGAAGAGTGAATGATTTTCAAAGGCATGGATTACCTGCAGCTTCCTTTCATTATTCTATTGCGCATTCAATGGGTAATTCACTTCTTTCTCCCCGCTTGTATAGAATGAAGTTTAACAAATGAATCATGCTCTTAAACTGATTAGAAATAATGAAGAAGGGAAGTTCTGTACCTGCCCACTTCTTGATTTAAGCAATATATTCCTGTTTGTCTTGGCTTCCTTCTTGCTTTGAGACTCCCTAGTTCAACAAAGCAAACATATTTCTGTAGACTTTTAATTTTTTTATTATAGCCATACCCGATATCATATGGTAGCAACAGACAGGTGCCAGGAGTCAAATATGACCAAACCAGGAGAGTAAAAACTCTGCTTTGGGAGGAAAAAAATGCTGCTGAACACATTCAGATGCCTCCCTAGTTTACTAGTGTTACAGATTAGAGCATTTGCACACACCCTTTTGAAGTCATTCAGTCAGAAATAGCATCTAACTTCTCCTAGGGCATTAAATTTAATTGCTTTGTACGGCCTAAGCTCATCCAAACCCGTGGTATCTGAGAATTGCCCATTAGAAGCAAATGCACAAATCTTCCGCTTCCAAGCTCTCGTGGCAAGAGTGCACTTAAAAGTTACTGCTGGGGCCTTTCTAAACAAGCATAAGGATCCTGACATACCTGAGGGGGCCTTTTGTGGGAAAATTAAGATGAAATACTGTTTTGGATGCGTTTCTGTAAGTAGTGGGGGTGGAGGGCCACTGATCCTTGGCGGTGGGTTTGGAAAGGTAGGTCGGTCTCCCCAGGAGACAAGTCTGTATCAGTAACTGCATCTTTTTAATGGCAAAACTGCCACGTTGTCGGAGAATGACAGGTGATGGCTCAGTCGAAGCTGGTGTGGTGAGGCTGGAGCAGCGTCTGCTGCCTGGCTGGTGGGCAGGTGATGTCCTCTTCCCTTCAGGTGGCCCAGCACCAGAGCAAGAGGCATTGCCTTGCTGCCAGAAAATCACACAGAGAACTCGTCAGCTTGAAAAACTCTTCTACATCCAAAACAGTTGTGCTGACTGAGGTTAGAAGTAGTCTCTCAAATCATTAGGAGGAAAGAAATCTCTGTTTCTGCTCTTGTCTCTCTGCAGTTGATGCTTTCCTGTAGAGTCAGGTTTTGTCACACGTGTCAGATGAACCATGACCACAGGAAGGAGCACAGTCTTGTTCTTTGCTGCTCTGCAAAAGGATGCGTATAGGTGGCAGGAAATGTACAGCAGTGTGTGAACGAGCTACTTGCAGGTATCTGTGCAACGGGGAGGAAAGAAGAGCCTGTGCTGGCAGTTGGAGGGTTTTTCTTAGACCTGTCCCTCAGACTCTTCTGAAGTGCAGTTGGGAGGCAGAACTTAGAATCATAGAATCGTTTAGGTTGGAAGGGACCTTTAAGATCATCATGTCCAACCGTTAACCTAGCACTGCCAAGTCCACCCCTAAGCCATGTCCCTAAGCACCACGTCTATGCGTCTTTTAAATACCTCCATGGATGGTGACTCAACCACTTCCCTGGGCAGCCTGTTCCAATGCTTGGCAACCCTTTTGGTGAAGCAATTTTTCCTAATATCCAATCTAAACCTCCCCTGGCACAACTTGAGGCCGTTTCTTCTCATGCTATCACTTGTTACTTGGGAAAGGAGACCAACGTCCGTCTCACTACAACCTCCTTTTCTCATGCCTTTGGCCCCACCTACTTGTTTTTTACTAGAAATGTTACTTAAATGTTGTTTTTCTCAAGGAAGTTCCAGTACACTTCCTGTGCAACTCTAGTTAGTTGCAGTAAGTATGCATGCTCTCAAGTGATTTCTTCAATTGCTAGTTATTTAATCTGTGGATAGTTCACTCTTTGAGATGTCCGAACTGCATCTGTAAACTGAAGATGAAGCAGAATTTAGAATAAAAGAGGAACACCTTTGCTAATGTCTGTGGGTGTTGTACATTTTTATGTAATACAACAGTTTGTTCAAACAGAAGTATTTTTTCCCCTTAAGCTTAGAAAGAGTAGTTTTTATTTGGTGGTTGGAGATACTGTCTGGAAGGAAGTTAGCCTTCCTCAAAGGTCACACTGACTGCTGACTAAACTTGTGATTTGGCTTCCGCAAATAATCTGTTCCCCGGGGTATTGGAATTGAGAGGTTATTGTATGCAGCAATGAGACAGGTGATGAACCTGAATTATAAATACTCTTTGGAAGGAATTTTGATTTTCATCCTGAAAATGCTTGCAGACATACCTTTTAGTGGTATTATCAATAGTTTTAGGCACTGACATAGTAATTAGTAGAAATCATCAAACTGAGCATTGATAAAAGCTCTGTCTTTCAATCAGGGATGATGGTGAAAACCCATCTGAATTACAAACACGTTTATAAAGCCTCTGAGTTATACTTGAGAAATTCTTCTGTGGAGAGAGGACTATCTGGAAATCTTCAAAGCTACTACATTGCATGTGTGCGGGCACTCCGCATGAGATTTTGCTGTTTGGAGAGTTATGGTGAGAGCATTTGTGGAATTGCAGAGGCAGGAGAAGTTATCTGGGAGGGGATAAAATCATAGAGGTGAAGAAGAATTTATGAATGTCTACTTGACCGTAACAGTACTTGACTGAACTGAATATTACTTTCAGGTTAGGAATGAGTTTTTCTTCTATTAATATTAACATTTATTAACATAAATTAACATTTTTCCTCTTTTATTATCTGCTTTCTGTAGAGAGAAAGCTAAGTACCAGTGTGAATCAATTTATTGGATTTATATATAAATAAACCATGGTATTGAGCTTTACGTTTTTCTTCCATTGAGGTCTTGACCCTGTGTGCAGACCTGAGGAAATAATCAGTAATACTTTTACTACAACATGAAAATTTTATTCACTACCTGATTGTGTTTCTGATCACTTTTCCTTTGGTAAATGTTTGTGTAAATCTCCTTGCTGAGGCTGAACCTCAGCTGGTTTATTCCCATCTGGGTCCACCCTCTGCTGGAGCTTAGGTCACTTTTTAGCTGCTCTGGCGGGTCATTTGATGGGGAGGGATGCAGCTGAGTCAGCACAGTGCAGCCCAGTCTCTGACGTCCAGCGAGCCTACATCTACACTTGGAGGAAAACCTGGGAAGGTGCATCTGAAATTCCAGTACTTCTGAATACCTTCTAGCTTGGTGAGAAGTACTGAGTCCTCAGGGACTTTTTCTGCAGGAAGGAATTCAGTCGGTCTTATTCCTGTCCAGGTAATTTCTCCTTGAAACCATAGCTGAGTTAATGATATCCATGAAGTACCAAAGACATCTAAAAAGATGATAATATGAGATTAAATGTTGTTATTGCTGCTGTTCATTAAAGGTAGAGCTGGAGCTGAAGTAGCTGTACCAAACTGAAGCACGATAATCACACCAGCAAGTGTCAGAAGAGAAGTATTTACTTGGAAAAATCCTTTGTATGATTTTGCTCTCCAGTATTTTTCATCTGCCCATATCTGTAAATTACCTCACTGCAATGAAAGGTCATGGCATACTTTTTGGCTTGCCTTTATCACCAGCTTTAGGAGTTAATCGTAAATAATACAATGGATAGTGACTGAAAACTAGGATATATTAAGACAGCGCAGTGACATTTCAGTATCTGGAAGACAAAATTAACGAGCAGAGTGCTCAGCATTTAAGAAATATGATTTTATGAAATTTTGACTGTGTTTTTCAGGGTTATTAATCCCTGAAAAAAATGTATTCTCTGTCTTGAGAGGCAAATCTCTGCGAATAAAGACTAAAATGAAAACGATCCTGGATGGAAACGTGAACAGTTGTAAAGATTTTGAAGTCATTTAGAGACGAGTCAGTCAAGAGATTGGAAGTGTATTTTGATTTTGGGATAAATATATTAGGGAGGCCCACTCATCTCCCAATACTTACCTTTAGCATCCTGCAATGAACCAGTGTTTGCCTTCATCACAGTGCAGCGTGTATCACAGAGCCGTGTCTTACGGAAGCACAGGGTATGTGCTGTATTCAGTATGTTGCGATGGCTCAGTAATAAAGTTCTGTCTTTCGGCCTTGTCTTTAAACATGAGGCATATTGTAATGGATACTTGACGTTGGCAGGTTATGCTGTTCCAAGTACGGATCTGTGGATTTGTTTCAAAGCGAGGGCTGCCTTGCCTACCTCTAGAGGGTGTGCAGGTGACGGCAACAAATCACTACACATACAGTTCATACTGTTTTCTGGCAGGAGGATAAAACTGGTATTTCGCAGTCTAGCCCTGGGAATTGCTGGTTATGTGATCTAAAACATCATTAACTCTTTTAGCTTGATTAAAAACAATAATTAATTCAGAATACTGGAAAATTGTTAGAATATCTTGTGAAAATGATGGCACACACAGCTACAGGTCTGCAGGATGTCATGCACTAATCCTCAGACTTCTTTCATGTAACAAATGCAGGAGATGCAAGTTCATGGTTAGTTAATACCAAGTATTTGTATCAGTTTTGTTCTTGGGTGTTACCTCTCTAGCTATCCATCAGTATCTTAGATGCTCTGCAAACAGTGAAAAATCTTCACAAAAGAAACCCGTCTTTTCTCTCGGAATACTATGGAAAGGCAACACAACGGCATTGATCAGCGTCGTAGGCAAGAACGTCAGTTCTCCCCCTACGTTCTTCTAAAGTGCCGCAGACCACAATGTCACTGTCTTTTATTCAGGATGGTGACGCTGGCATCATTGTTGAGACGGACCTTTATCAGTCCTACTGAGGTTTCTGTCCACCTAATGTCTCAGAGGTATGACCTGTCTGTCGCTACAGCTCAAACTATCGCTCAAACTGCTAATATTTCAGTTCTTGCAACCTCCTTCTGTCTGGACTCAGCAGTATGCTCCGAGTGCTCATCCCTGTGACTCTGTAACCCCTGCCCCTCAGCCCAGAGTTAGCTCCTCACTGCCCAGGGAGAAAGTTCTTTCTCTTAACTTTCAATAGCTGTAAAAAGCATCTGGCTAGTTAATTTTTAAAATTACATTTCTAACGGATTAATGAAAACAGAAAGTCAACTTTGCATGATTCATTAAGTGGAAAAAAAGAATGAAACTGAATGAAAAAGAATGAGAAATGAAACGGTTCCTTTTTGCTGGGTCTGACAACCTCAGCAGCATGTGATAGAAATGCTGTTCATTCAACAAGAAACTACTGACAGCAGAAGACTAGCATGTGTGCCTTTCTAACTTACTGCAACTAAACCCGGCTTCAGTAAACCTGTAACTAAAGCTGTGGTGTATTTTTTTCCAGTCACTTTTTGAAAGTGACACTTACTTTGGCAGATACTGAGCTGTTACATTAGCTGGGAATATCACTGTGCGACGATTTTATGGCTGTTATATGTCACGTGGTTAATGAGAGTTTTCCTCCTGCATTATTTGGCTTTATCTGAAGATACTGAGTTAGAGAAATGGATGACTGATGGAGGAGCAAGCAGAATGGCAATGCGGCTTCCCAGCACGCAGCAGGGATACCAGCATGCAGATGAATTAATGATGGTGAAGATACACCTAGTCCCACGACTTTTTCTGAGGTTGGGAACTAAAAAACCAGCAGATATTAAGTGGCTGATAGAGACTAGTAAGAATGTGGGGAAAATAGTCAATGAGATACCCTGGGAGAACAGATTGATATCGGTCTCATGGGTTCTTTGAAACAGGCTGTTGGCAAAATCCAAGGGCTTGAAAAACTTTGAGAAAGGTAGATATAAATTGGAGTAGTTTGTTTAGTTTTAGGTATGTTTTTATGAAGCTGCTTCTCTCAGAAAAGGCTTCTGCATCTGCAGACTTCTGTAGTCTGTAGTGCGGAATGAGCATGGACTTAATGCCCTTGAGCTAGTTTAATTTATTTCAACTGATCCTATTGCTGTGATACCATCACTGTGTCTTTTGGGACATTCTACCAAACTTTTAAAGCCTTGTATAAATTTTGTGCAAATTCTTCAAAAACAGGAGTAAAACAGTATATTTTTGCATGTGACCTAGGGTGGAACAGCAATTCAGATCTCTGCAACTAAAAGTCTTAAATAGTTTTTCTATCTTACCAGCTAACCTCTAGATGACAGGTGTTTAAAATTGATACAGATTGCGTCTAGGTAGGCTGAGTCCACTGTGTCTGCTCTTTCAGTTCTGCATTGGATCATTTAATACATTGTGTTCATTAAAATAGACCCTAGAATTTGTAACACACCCACTCTGAAGTCTTCTGGTTGTCTTTTGTGTTTGCCTTTTTAGTGCCTCAGAGAATGCACTGGGAAAGCTAGAAATGCATGGTCTCACCGTTCATGCAACCATAGCAAACCAAAGAGAAAACCCACTCCTGAAACCTCACGCGTGTTCACGTAGACACCTTTGTCTTCCCCAAAGACAAAGCAAATAAGACTGTCAGCCTTTTTATCCNTTTTATGTGGAGAGTCATGGCAAGCTTTTGAGTCTGAAGTCTTTCTAGATTCTTTTTCCAATAGAAAGGTGAAGAAAAGCTTCTTTTTCTTCTGAGCAGATTTCAGGTGTTTTCTAAAAAGCCACTCAAAATACAGACATTAGACTTCCCTTTGAGTGGCTTTTTAGCTATTCTGCCAGTCAATTTTTTCTTCTTTTCGTTGTGCCCAGTTGGTTTCCTAAGGGACTAATGATCTTTTCCTACCTCTGTGCTCTCTGATGAACTCAAGTCCTCCCTCAGAGGACCACAGAACTGGAACCTAAGGGCTTACTAATGATGACCCTTGTAAAAGGACCCCACGGACATTGCTGAGGGGTGAAATGAGCACAGCTTTTATCGCAGTGGTTTATTTCCTTTGAAAGTTCAGCACCATCCTGGCATTCAGCTCACGCTGGTTCGGGCTTTCAGAAAACTCTCTGATGCATTCAAGCATGTAGGTGCTTACAGATATATATATATAAAAGCGCTGACATACATTGCTGTCCCCATTAATAAAAGCAGAGAACATGATTTATATTTTGTTGAGTCAAACACTAGTACTTTTGGATAGAGAAGTCTTCAGCAAGTACAAATGGTAGGCCAAATCCTAAAGCTGTTTACTAGCCATTAATTCCAGGCTCAATCCAGAAGCTCTTACTCAAGCAAAATACCAGTGAAGCAATAGGATGCTTTATCTTTGTATTCTTGAATTTTTGAAGAGTGCTGTGTAATTTAAAAAAAAAATTGTACTTCATGTTGCTATCAGCCCTGTGTCGTCGCTGTCTTGCGCAGCCTCACGAGTGATTGCTTGTAAATCACCTGCAGCTGCAATGGATCACAGTATGCTGTACACGATATTTTAGGTCTTTGCTTTAACCATTTGCAATGAATAACAGAGACTGTAAGTGGCAAAATACTTTTCCTTGAAAAGTAGCCATTGAAATACTGCTGCAAAAGTAACCATGGAGTTTGGAAAATGATATGGTACAAAATAACGTATTTTGCTACACAGAGTTTTATTCATTTCTGAAAATGATTGTTCTCTTGCAGGCATGGAAATCTGGATATGTTCCTAATGTAAAATCAATAGGAAATACTTCAGTTGTTCAGATAGCTCTAAATTTATTTTAGTTTGATAGCTGATTGTATATTATGTTTGCAGCCTTTGTGCAAAGCAGTGTTTAATAGCAGAGTTTGCTTTGTAATGAATATAGGTGAAGACTGTTCTTTATATTATCTACCTAAACCCACCCATATGTTCATACAAAGCATTGATGTTAAGTTGCCGCATTTCTTGCAATTTATTGCCACATGGCTTGACACATAGCTATCAATTAAACTAACTCCTTGCAACTCAAACTCAAGACTTACTACTTCCCATTTAGAAAATGACCTTACAAGTTAGTCAAATGACTGGATTAGCAAGGTTATAATGGTTCTATGGTACAGCAGCTATTAACAGAAAGTTCTCGATATTGGCATGGATCACTTACTGGTTTCTCCTATATTGCCTATGTATGCAGTGGTTATCAATGACTATAACTGCTATATAGTTCTCAGGCCATTCTCTTACTGTTAGGATTAATTTTTTGCTTTCCTAAAATTTAGGCAGAAAATATCTGAGGATTAATCTCTTTTTTGTTTTGTGCTTTGTCTAGCAACTTTGTGTGAGTTGCTAACTTTTAATGACCACCCTTGGGGCATGAAGACAAATATCCTAACATTCTCATGATGAAATACATTTTCTTTTGAAATCTCTGGGACC
>VYZV01043306.1:276063-287725 GCA_013401275.1 Pandion haliaetus | reverse complement strand
TTTCTTTTTTCCTTTTTTTTTTTTTTCTTTTAATAATTATAACTTTGATACATATGAAATATGCCAGATGGACATTCCTGGAAACATAGGTGTCCTGTATAATCTCAGAGTAGCTATATAGAACCAGCATTGTCATTAAATTCCACAGATTTCTGTTTTCTATAGCCCTGTCCTGGGGCATTGCTGTTGAAAGTGAGTTTTGTTTCTGTAGCTTGTGTAGTCTGGTTTGCATGACCAGCCTGCTAAAAAGTGTGCTAATTAGTGGTATTGCAGTTGGGTGCATGTACCGATTGAAAACAGGACTGAAACCAACAGCTTGTGTTCCAGGGGACACAGGAATTATTCACTGCTGATAATTTTTGGCTCCTAACAATTGGCTTTGAATTTGTGTCTAAGAGAGGGAAGCAGTTTGACTGTAATTGTCTTACTACAAGTGTCTGAAAAATGTTTCTGTATATTTGAAGACTAAGATTCTATTGAACAGGTAAGCATCAAACATGATTACTTGCTTAATTGCTTGTGTGTAAATAACGGAGTAGAATCCTTATGGGTAGTAATTGAGACACACCTGGGAGCAATTAAGTGCAGCGGTATATAGTATCGGTATATACAAGAAATCTACCAATTCTCATAGCACAAAATCACATACCTCCACGGATTGAAAATATTGCCTCCTAAGAGAAGCGGGTAGATTTTAAAGCCGTAGGGGAAAAATGCCATTTCTTATGCACTTTCATAAAGAAACTCAGAATCTACTTTTAGTCTTTCTGTAGATTTATCTTTTGAGGTCTGCCATTGTTTTATGTGCTTCGTTTGAGAGCTGATGGCCTGCATCGGCTCTACCCTTGGCTGAGAGCAGGCATGGTTTTCTCTGGGAGGTATCACTAAATGTCTACCAAGGTGTGGGCATGTGGGAAAGCTGGTTTGCTTTCTGGTGCTGTTAAGCTGCTGGTCTGCTGTTGTTGTGGTAGTTACTTCAAATCTGGGTAGTCAGTCTTGAACTCTTTAATGATCCAAATACTAGGTTTGGATCACAATGGTTTTTTATTTATGGTTAGTTAGGCTTTTTCCCTGTTGTGTACCTTCATTTCTTTTTTTTTTAAATATATGGTCTTTTGAGTCCTGTTTATTCCCCCTACTAAAAATCCTTTGCATGTGAATTTTTTTTCTATGAAGCCTTACCTTAAGATTAAAAATACTCAATTTAAAATATGCATATTGCAAAATTGGATTAAATAGCTAAGACTAGATTATTCAGTCTCTCTTTCATTTAAGATACATTTTATAATCCGGTTAAGTAAATAATAATGATAAATGCATTCCCTAAAATTCCAGTAAATAGCATGGACAACATCTTGAATTACCAAGGGAGGAAAAATGAAGTGACAACTGGAGATGCAAAGAGTGGAAATATAAAGCCAAAGCTGAAATTTTGGGAAATTGCTGTGGTATTTTTGGTTTATTTTTAAAAAGGGAGGAAATAATTTTTATTAAAATATCATTCTAAAACCCATACACAGTAATCTTTTAAAAATAATATTGATGTGAATGAACATTTATCCCTTGCTGTGTAGCTTCTGAAACTTTGGCATTTCTTCTGTGTTTTAAGCTTTCCCTTCCTTTCTGTGATGTTGTTTCTTTCTTTTGACCTAGCAGCCATCACTGGATAGGTGCACCAGTGCAATGTGAGCATGTTTAACTGTACTTAATGTATATGCTGGTTTATTCTTCATGCTAAATGCATACCAGAAGTACCACTAAGTGAATCAATTCCAACAAATTGCAGACCCTCCTTAACGTGCGTCCACACAATGAACTTAGAGCTTTTATACATAAGTATATATATATATATGTATGTACAAACAGGTTGTTGAACATAGCAGCTACTGATCTGGAGGCGAAATGGTGCGGGCTTTCCCCTTTCCACACCACCTAGGGCTAACTGGCACCAGAGTTGCCAGGCTGCATCCATCCTGTCTTGTACTTGGCCATGGGCCTCTTCTGGGCATCAGGTGGTAGTCCTTTAGCCCTTACGCATAGTCTACGGGTTTTTTTGGTCGAAACTATCAAAAAGAATGAGAAAACCATGTTGCAGCCCACCAGAATGGTGATTTTTATAGCACGAAACTTAAATCACATGCTTTATGACCTGTCAATTAGCATACGAGCCAGACATGTGGCCACTTCATCCATCTGGTGTCCTTCTCCCCAAAAATGAGGGGTCGTGGGAGCAAACTGTCCCTGAAGACAAAGAGCAAACCGGAGCCGGGGGCTGAACAGCTCAAGTGTTCAGGGGTGCAGGGCCCAAGACCTCCTCCTGGCCACCTTCTCTTTAGCAGTATAGGCATCCCCAAAGATACCAATAGCTCTTTCAGCAGAGCCTCCCTGGGCCGTAGCGCTGAAGGGTTGATCAGCAGTCAGCGCTGGTGGAGAATGTTCTTTGTCTTGTGAAAAAGTGGGGTTTAAAAAATCCCATCCCAAACTGCAATGAAAAGTTGGCTTTCACTGTTTTCCAAATCAAATGTAAAAATATGTCTTAGATAAATGCTATGCTTCAGTGTTAGCCTCATTGTACTTTTTTTTAAATTTATTGAGCTTCGCTTCACTAAGAGGACTTTTTCATCTGAAATCAAAATGCTTCGCAGACTCCTCAACAATCCTGTGAAGCACAAAGAAAATAAATAATTTCCTTTGATGAAAGTTTAAGTGCTTGTGAATCAGTATGGTTTTTTTCAGGGGAAAGTTTTCCTAAAAATTCCCAACCAGCCATTTTCTCTTTTCCACTTCCCCTCTTTTCTTTGCAGATGACCAACATGTGGAAAGGCGGTGAGACTCCCACTAGAGATTTCTTGCTGCATTTTTCATGAGGAATTCACAGAGGGAGGCTGATACTCTAAGAGATGAGCTGCTTCTCTCTGGTTGGTGCTCTAGGAAGCACAGTTCAGTATTAAAAGTACAAAGTAGATTTGGGGAGCTGAAAGAAGGGATGGAGAAAGAGGGTGGAAGTACTGCTTGCTGAATGCTGGTTAAAAGCGTTAGAAACTGTTAAAAGAATGTGGCAAGCTGACCCCCAGCTTTAACCTTTAATCACCTACTTTTACCCCTCCAGAAAGG
This sequence comes from Pandion haliaetus, assembly GCA_013401275.1. Lineage (NCBI taxonomy): Eukaryota > Metazoa > Chordata > Aves > Accipitriformes > Pandionidae > Pandion > Pandion haliaetus. The sequence continues at coordinate 284,611 of VYZV01043306.1, read as the reverse complement.
CAAATTTATGTGAAAAGGTTGGCAAGTCTGTCTGGGCTGGTTTCTGAAACTTGGTGAGCAAGGGCGCTCTGCTTTAAAACCATAGGACTTGTATGTATAAGCAGGTATTTCACCCTTTTTTTGGACTCGGACTTCTCTGTTCTTGGTAGTGCTTTTGGTTTGGATCTTAGTGTTTTCCAGGGCTTCTGCTGTAAAGGAGCCAAGGACCATGCAGCAGTGCCCTGCGGCAGAGCTTAATAAGCAGCATCCCGGCTCCTGCAGTGCGTAACCAGGCTTGCACTGTGCATGCACCAAAGAGACTTGTTTTTGCCTTTACTGTTATCAAGGGCCCAGGTCTTATCCCTCATTACTGCAAAAATAGCTCTATACTGTGGAACGATCAATATTTGCAAACCTTTAATGAGCCAGCTGCAGTGTCGTTGTGCTAGCTGTTCCAGGCTCTACCTTTCGTCCCACTAGAGATGCAGACCTCCTGGAAGGATCCAGCTAAAATGAGACGTTAGTCTTCCATATAGAATCATAGAACCATCATTGAATAGTTTGGGTTGGAAGGGACCTTTAAAGGTCATCTAGTCCAACCCCCCTGCAATGAGCAGGGACATCTTCAACTCGGTCAGGTTGCTCAGACCCCCGTCCAACCTGACCTTGAATGTTTCCAGGGATGGAGCATCTACCACCTCGCTGGGCAACCCATATATTATTTGCTTACTTTTACTTGAAGCCTCATATATCTAAATAATATTTTAGAAGTGTATTGTATCCCTTAGCACACATGAAAAAAAGGTGAGTGACTCCATATGTATTCCTTCATATATGTTTAATTATAAGTTTTTAACTTTATATGTTTTTTTTAAAGACCTCTAATCCAAGTGAGCAGTTCAGATACCAAAGCATTTGTAGACTTTATATGAATGTACAAAATGTTTGGACTGATAAATAATGAGTGTAGTAAGGTTTTTGTGTTTAGTAGTATGATGTAGTATTTTTAACCTGTTTATTTTTATCTGTGCCTGAAATACTTTTAAGATAAAGAAGCCTTTTTGCTATGCGACTAATCAGAGGATAATTCAAAGCAAAGTTGCTGTTACAAGTTAGAAATATTCTTCAGGTTGTTTAACATTTCACAGCTCCTTGTTGAGAGAATGCAAATGAAGCAAGCCAGTAAGTGAAGACAAGTTGATGTTACACTCCGGTGTTGCTTCTTTTAAATTTGGCTTAAGGCATAAAATAACAGCTTGAGAAGCCAGTGCAACAACCACTAACTTTTATGATTCATTTAAAGTAGTCACATTTTTAAGCATGAAGGAGCTTTTTGAGGCTATGCTCTTGATATAAAAAAATATTCATAGGAAAATAACCTAAAACCTGTAGGGTTTTTTTTTATATTATGTTATGAAATACCAATCAAGCATCATTCAGCATTGAGTTCTGGGAAAATAGTATGTTTGTTTGGCAACTTCTGTTATTCCTAACCTTACTAATCTCAGTTAATAGTTGTTTCTAGAGGAGAACCACAAGGAAGTGCCACGGGAACCTGTTGATTGTGCCGCAGTTCTAGCTGCAAGGGAGGCAGATGGCTGACGACTCTCCATACTGCTTTACTTCGCACTCCTGCCCACCAGTCTGTCCTGCTGTCTGCCTGCCTCCTCATCTCCCTGCGCTTCCAGCTTGCCATTTGCCATCGGTACTTCCTTAGTGGACCTCTGTGCAGGCAAGCTGAAGGGAAGCCCACTGAGCACAGACATCCCTGAGTTTGGTAGCTGGGGCTTTGGAGATCCTACCACATTCCCATGGACATTTTCAAAATTACATAATTGAGGAAAGATTCTGCACTTCATATTTCTCCTCATTAAATTAAGAATTGAAAAATATTTGGATTTTTTTTTTTTTTATTTCTGTGGGAATTTTTATGTCCACTCCAGATCTTGAATATTTTGTAGTTTAAATAAACATCTAAATGTTTTGTTTGAAATAAAAATATGCAACATGCTGGAAACAGATTGACCCAGACCATTTCCATAGTTTCTATGTTTGGTCTGTGGGGAATGTTCACTATGGAGTTGCTTGCAGCTCCTTGATAACCTGCTAGCCAAGGTTTCAGGGTGAAAGAGAAAAACGGTAGCTGATACCCTGCGGCACAACTCTTCCCTTGCTCCTCCTCACGTCTCCTAATGATCCCCACTCTCTATATATGTAGGGGAATTGGGGGGGCAATGACAGCTAACACCTCTAGTTTGCACGTTTTTTTAAAGTTGAGGTTAGAATCTGGTGCTAGATATCACCATTTATGGTTTTGGGCTACCACGTGGACTGCACAGGTTAAATTTTGTAGCATACAAGGCATGGAGAATGTATTGAAATCCAGTGGGAGTGAGTTGTTGGGGCCCCTGAAGTTCCTGGAAGTGCCAGGCAAATGCAGAGCAAACCCTCTTGCTGGGCTTGGCAGGATGCAGGCATTGCAGGGAGCCCGCTCACTGGCAAACAGGTATTTCTACTGCGACTTCTACTGCAATTGCAAAGTACTTATTGCCTCACATTTTGCAAAGGTATTTGGCAGCCACAAACATCCTTCGTGTTTGTTGACTGATTCCAAGTCAATATTGGTTACTCTCTTCTCCAAGTCCCATTCCTTGCATATAAAGCTAGCAATTAAAAAAATGCAAAAGATGCTGGGTGAGCGGAGAATTCATGTGATTTGAATTAAAAGGTAGCCCCATGAGCAGCAGAATCAATAAAACGTGGCATTATGTTTGTGGATTTATTTCCTGGTTTGGTGCCTTAGGATGACCAGAGTTCAGTCTGACACTTTTTCTTCAGCCGTGGCATGTGGCAGGTTTCTCTCCTGTGCATTTCTGATGTGCAGGGAGAGCTGTGTCATCGCATCCTGCACCTTTTCTTTGGCTCAGGATTTGCACATAGTTTCTTTCCCCTGCCAGGTCATTTATTTTCATTAAATATGTAAGAAGGTAACATTTTTGTGAATTCTCCCTGCTGTCAAGTCTGATCAAAAATCAGGTACCGGGTTGAAAAGTCAATTTGTGTTGGGGGGAGGCTGGAGCGGACAACTATGCACACAAGCTGCCTGACTGCCGAAGTCTTGTTTCTGTAAGAATCCAGCTCCAGTCCCACTGCCAGCCCATCTGTTACTGAAGAGGACTAAACTGACAATATTCCCAGAAGCATACAGTAACAGTTCGAGACTACGTGGCATTTTTTTGAGAATACTCTTAGTTTGTCCAGGGACAGCTGACTTAAATGAGTGACAATAGTAACACCGATTTTCCTGTGCCATAATCATGCACTGTGCTTTGCAAGGAAAAGGTGAGTCCTCTGTCTCAAAGGTTAACCTAAATAAAATGCAAATCACAACATATTAAAATTGGCTTGTCACTTAGGTGTCACCCAAGGTCTTTCCAATGTGAACAAGCCCAGCATTCACGTTGAATGAGAGTTTTCCTGGAAGGATAAATGTTAGGTACCCCCCCATGTCTGTTGCTTAATCCTTGTGGACAAAAGGTGATGAACATGAAGATGAGAAATCACACCCTTTTTCTTTTACCAGCCTGGAGAGATGTTGATGTTAAGCAATGATAGTGCTTTCTGCATAGTTGCCAGCATTTAGAAGTGTTATCCAAACTAAATAAACTGCGTGCCTGCTGGGCTGCAAGGAGTGAATAAACAGAGGGGGGTCCCAAGACAGCAGAGTGCAGGGCACCGCGTGGACCAGCCCAGATGTATGGGGTGGATGGAGGAGCCGTAGGGGAAAGGGGCTTTGCACCTTTCAAAAGCTTCCAGAAATGTTCTTACTCCACAGGGAGCTGATGCAATCCTGCTGTGGGAAGTACATTAAATTAGATTGGACAGATACTCAAGACTGTGGAAAACAGAAAAAACACTAAATATACTCAGTATTTTGTATAGTAAAAGTAGAAGCACGCTTGCATGGTTTTTTTTCCTCCACCCCTTTGTCTTTCACAACAAAAGCATAAGCATCCTACTTTTTTGTTACTGAATAGTATCTTCTTTTTATTGATTGGAAAATGAAGCTTTATTAGTCTTGAATGGAGACTTTCCCTTGGGTAACTGTTCTGTAGAATAACAGTTTAGTTGTTAGTGTTTGAACTCTGCTGAATAAATTGGTTTTGGAGTAAATGATTTTAGTTTTAAATCAGCATGTTTTAATATCAAGTGGTTTAGAGTGACTTTGCTGATCTGCACTACACAGAAAATGCAATATCCTGCTTCAGCAGAATAACGTGTAGTCATATCGCTCGATTAAATTTTCATCAAGGCTCTACACATTGTTGTTAATTATTATAGTGTCATTCACAACGGTGGTGGCAAAGAAGGTTCCAACCAAAGTGACTTTGTTTTTCTTTTCCTGGCTTTCAGGACAAGGATGATTTTAAACTCTCTTGTTTTCTACTGCTGATTTGTAACTGTAACTGAGAAATACTTTTTCTCTTGTGGTTTTGGGTTTTTTTTCCCAGCTTTAGCTCCAGCAGGTTCAAAACTAAACTCTCGGTTAAGGTGTACAAACCTAGTGACAGCTTTACAAAAATACACATAAAAGCAACGGATGGGATTAAAATTACTGGTCTGAAATAAGAGGCACACATCAATAATCCAGAATGACCAAATGCCTTAGAAACAACATGCTTAATGTTAGGTACACAGTCCAGCTGATTCGCAGGAATGGAGAGAGTGTATGTGAGCATACACTGTGTATATGTATATAAACTAATGCAATTCTAAACTTGGTAGGTAGCTTAAACATAAGACTTGCTTGGCATAATTCACATACCTGAAGTTCAGAAAAGCAGCAGTAGTTCTGCTGCATCCCACCCTGTGCGTTTGAATGCCATCCCATCTACATGTGCTGAATTCTGTGGAAATCAGCAACACGGTAAGGTGCATCCCCCCTTCAGGGTTTCTTGGTTGAATGTCATCTATTCAATGGCTAAAGATTGTCTGTGTCAAATGAATTACATGATGCCTGTTTCTGGGCATGTGTCTACATCACAAAAAAAACCGTTTTATTTTTCACAAGTTTGCAGGATGGGTAAAAGCTCTAGGCAGAGAGGTTAAGAACCGAAGTTATATGAAAGCTGAAATGCCATTTTCTTCAAGAAAAGGTCATTGAAAATCTTGGAGGGAAAGGAAGCTCTTGGAAAGACGATGCTTGTACTGGTTTTGGTTGGCTTTTGTGGGTTCCCCCCCCCCAAAGAAAGAACATCACTGCATGTCTAAAATGAAGAAGAAAAAAAAGCAACTAAGAACAAATGCCTAGCATTCCTTTTTATTCTACATACACTTTCCTTCTTCTCATTTTTATAAGAGACTATTGGCATTTTAACAAGCCAGTTAGTAGCATTTTAGAGATAGTAAAGAAAATAAATTAATGACAGAGGACCCATTATTTAATCAAGGATTATTTGCTAGATACTGATGATTTTTGAGGGACAAGAACAGTTTCTGAAAGACTTAAGTAAATGCCATATCTTTTATCAGCAGTAAATGTGCAAGAAGTTAAAGTCTGTTTCCCTTTCAGTTTTCTAAGATTTGTAGGGTTGTAAACATTCTAGCAAAATTGCAAAATGCCAACAGAATCCTATTAAAAATATTATTATAAAGTTCTTTATAAAAACTTTTTTCCTATTTATGTTTTTATTGGCTCTCTGTAGGATATGGGTTCATAACCCAGTCATAATCAGTTCCACTCTGAAATTAGAAACGGGAATGAAGCCACTTTTCCACAAGTTAGAGAGTAAATGCTGGGTTTGTGCCAGCAAAAATGCAACTAAGAATGGTTCTTCCTAAAGACATGAAGTACAAGAGGTGATGTATAAAAATGGTTATCTTGATGAAATGTTATAAGTTATTAAAAAATATATTGTGAATGAATGCAATTCATTTCTATCTACACCTGTAAAGTAAAAAATTAGCATTTTGCCCACTTGTTTTAAAATATTTTAAGTAATGTAAAGATATGCCAATATAATTTATATTGTCAGTTAACATTTTTTATGCTTCTACCTCTAGAAATTTCCAGGGATTATTTAATGTTGTGGACTTCCAAAGCAATTTAAGATGAAAACAAATGCAAAGAATTGTGGACCAGCTGTTAATTATTTCTTAGAATTCATGGTTTTTTTCTTCTTGGAATAAAACCCTGGAATTTAAGGGGACTGGAAAACCAGACAGAGATGAGAATTCCTATCTTAACATGCCAAAATGTGATCTTATGGGTATGCCTAATTTTGTTAGAGTAAGTTGTATTTGCATGTTCAGGTTCCTTCTGTAGACAATATGGACAGAAATACTCCAGTCTGGTTGTGCTGTAGAGAGGGAAGTGATGAGAAATTTGAAACAAATTATTTTATTTGAGTTGCAGTGCCTGTTGAAAATGAAAGACAATGTGTAATTAGTGTACGAATTTCTATGCAATACTGAACTGGGAGGTATCCTGTGTGGAGGACCGTTCTAGCAGGTTTTTCACAAGCTTGCCACCCCAATGTGCAGATTATTGAGGAAGGGGTTTGGTGGTGCCCTGGCCAGGGACATTGTTCTCTGTTGGTTCCCTTCGAGTCTCTATGGCAGCAAGACACCTTTGAAGGAGTCAAGGGCCAGAGGTGATAGTTTTTTACACTGTAAAAGATTAAGTCTTTCCCATCTCCATAGAGCTATCTGAGATTCATGGGTGTCTCAATGGGGTGGAGTGTTGAGGGACCCAAACCGAAACTCCAGCAAGAGGACTGAAAATGAACTTCCTTAAGGTGAAACTCTTGCAATTTCTGCTCATTTGTAGAAGAATAATTGCTGTGGGACCCCGGGAAAGAAGTGATGTCCATATTTTAATCTATGACAATTAATGCCATAGAGAGAAGAAAACATTTGCTCTCAAGCATCTTAAGGTAAATCAGTCATTAGGAGAATAGTGTGATTTGAACTAAATTTTTGAACTGAATTATGTATGCTGAAATACTTGTCATTCTTATGTTTTTAATATCTGAAAAGTATATACCTGGACCAAAAACATTGTTTAGAGAGTCTAGTTTATGGCATGTTCATCAGTGGGGATTTTGGAGATAATGATTTAAAAATTGTAAATGGAAGAAAATGGACACACTGTTGCATAGTTCTTGGATATAATTTACGTATCTTTGGAGCATAGATCCCAGTCAGCTGCAAAAAGACTTGTTCAAAGTCATAGTGCCAGTTAATAATTCATATATATATGTGTATCAACAAAAAGTAATGTTTGGTGATGTCAGAGGAAAAATTGTCTTTGTGACACGCTGTATTTTGCAATAACCAAGATACGCTCACATTGGATATATGACAGACTTTCAGTTTTATTTCTCTTGGCTATTCTGGTCCTTTGGCAAACTTGATCAAAGAATTTGTTTCAGAATAGTCAACAGAACCCCAGGAGTTGAGATGTACTGTGAGTCTTTATTAGGTAACGGCTAAAACCGTTTCAAGAAGGTTTGAACTGAGATTACAGATCTGGCTCAAAGCTCCAAGTATGCCAAATGTGGAAAAAAAATACAGAAAAGAAGGTCAGTTTGATTAAAAACGTGATGTTTGTTGCAATTATAACAGTTGAATATCAAGTACCAGAACAGTGGATATTTGAGACAGCAGATGTGTGCTCCTGGTAGACATGCTGGATTCAGATAAAGTTATTCATTGACAACAAGCAAATAGCTGTGCTGAGGCAGAGTGATGTTGTGCGGGGTGCTTTGGCTTGGTTTTATTTCACTCCTTTATCAACAGTAAGTGCTCATCTGCATTGCATAGTGCAGCGTGATGCACCTCACCTTCCTTGCTTGCTGGTGGGATTTCTTCTTGCTACTTCTCCTAACTTGCTGTATTTCATGATAATGTTCTTTACTGAAGACAGTAAAGTCAGTTCACCTCCATAACATTTAAGACCTTTTTGAGTATGGTCTACTTTTTGTCATAGTGTAACTTTTCATATATTCCAGGCATGTTTTCTCTTTTGAAGCATTTTGTGTAAGTCTTGTACCAAAACCACTGTAGCTATTTTCTTGCTCAGAAAGCCGTGTGTTGTTTTATGCTTCTCAACAGGGACCACAGTGACTATATCCATTTTTTCAACACTCATTCATATTTGCAACCCTGGATCTTTATACCCACCACATGTTTTCGGTAGGCATGTGTCGTGGTTTCAGTTTCAGCCCAGCCAGTATCAAAGCACCACCCAGCCACTCGCTCACTCCCCAACCCCTCCCCTGGCCACGGTGGGATGAGGAGAAAATCCAAAGGCAGGCTTGTGGGTCGAGACAAGGACTGGGAGGGATCACTCCCCACTCAAGGTCATGGGCAAAAGACAGGCTCAGCTTGGGGAAGAGGCAAAATCAATTTAATTTACTACAAACCAAATAAAAAACACAAGGGTATTAGGAAGGAAAACCAAACATCAGAACAACTCCCCCCACCCCTCCCGCCTTCCTGGCTCAGCTCCACTACCGATGCTTTCTACCTCCTCCCCCCGGCGGCGCAGGGGAACAGGGGATGGGGG
>VYZV01043306.1:221279-275705 GCA_013401275.1 Pandion haliaetus | reverse complement strand
GGTTCCCCTTCTTAAATCTGTTCTCCCAGAGGCGCTACCACTGTCACTGATGGGGTCAGCCTGGGCCAGAGGCGGGTCCAACGTGGAGCCGAGGGAGCTTCCAGCAGCTTCTCACAGGAGCCACCTCTGCACCCCCCTCCCCCGCTACCAAAAAAAACCCTGCGCCACACAAACCCATAACAGCATGTCTCAATCCCTTCACTCCTCCCCCAGTTTCACTATCTCTTTGTGCTTTTCTGCCTCCCTGTTTTCTTCCCTTTCTTATATTCACCAAGGGCATCTCTTTTTCCTCTTAACGACTCTCATCGTTTTCTTTCTACCTTATTTTCAGGGTATCAGCATCAGTAGGCAGCACTTGGGTATTCTGTATGTCATTTAGTGCCATCTGTGCCAGTGATGCAGGCTTTTATATGCTTCACATGGCTGAGAAGAGACCTGCTATATGGGTGTTGTGGGTAGGCATTGTATCCCAGGCATCTGCTGCAGGAGTATCTAAATATCGGGGAAGAAATTGGAGGTGGCCCTGATGATGAGCAGACAAAGCGCGCAGAGCGTGTTGCTAGAGAACGGTGTAAAGGTCAGGCAAACTCAGCTAGTCCATCGCCAAGAAAACAGAGACTGTTACTTTCAAAGGCCATGGTGACTGATTGTCCTCTCCCCTCAGCTCATTTATGCCACATGCTTGGGTTAGCACTTCTCTGTAGCTCGTTTTTAAGTATAATGGTGTTTAGCAATAATTGGAAGCAGTGACTGTCGATGTAAGAGAGACGTTAATGGCACTGTAAGCATGGCCGCCAGTCCTGTACCTCTGGCAGCACGTTTGTTCAGCAACTTTGAGCCCTGTCTCAAAAAATAAAACAAGCTTTGAAGCACATCCTGCTAATTTCTTTAGTATCTGCTAAATTTGAACTTGATGCTCTGTTCTGAATAACCAAAGGGCACAAACTGGCTAATTATTTAAAACCAGACCTTGCTGTGTTTTGTGCTTCTTCAGTATTACTGAAAGAATTTCTTCTCAAAATAAGGAAGCTGTCATTGATTAAATATGACATGGTAGGGTGTTTAGAAAAGAAAAATTAGAGCCACCATGCATCATCCATGCAGAGAGCAGTCATTGGCTGCGTTGGCCTGGCTGCGGTGGGTATGCCTGCGCTCAGGTGGTCCTCCTACACCTTGAAGCTCTTGGCTTCAGCCTTTAGGTCTGTTGCTTAGCCCACTCTGAGTACCTTGTCAGCAAGTTGTCAAGGTAGCATCCAATGATTGGGATTTCAACGTATTTCCAAGATAAAGAAGGATACGAACTACTAAAAGCCGTCACTGCGTATTCAAAGCATAATCTAGGTGTGCCAGGACAGCTAAACTCAAGTTTAGTTCTCCTCTCTGAGACAAGGTATTTATTCGCCTTTTGCCCTAGCAGATCACGCCATACGAGTCTGAACAGGAAAAATAAGTCAGGGCCACTAAAATAAAAACAGAAATTCCCAGTATTTGCAATGTAGTTATGAGGAACATCCAGCAAATTGGCATGTTCGCATCATCTAAGTTGTATACAGATCACCAGTTTTCACATTACGGAAAATCATGTAGTTCCATACAAAGGCCGTACATAATAAAAGAAAACAAATGACAGTGCACACACGTTTCATGTCCTGGGAAGAAACAGCAGGGCTGAATTTTATAGATGTTAATCATGTCATTTACCCCATGCCAAAAGGTTTTTGGATGCTGGGGTGATTAAGACTGTGAAAGAACACGTTCAAATTACAGTAGAATTTATAAACTGACATTAATGAAAAATTAGCGTTACCTGTCACATAAATACTTGCCATAATGAATACAGATTGTAAGGTTGGAAAATATCTTGCTTTAGAAAACAGCTTTCAATAATAATACACAGTGAGTCTAATATGTTCCAAAAGACAGATATTTTTTAATTGAAAACTTCATTGCCCTTGTTTCCTATACCATCAATGTCATGGTGAAAAAATACATTTTTCCTCATCTTTATACTCTTTTCAGCCTGATTACCTTCACAAAAAGAAATCATCATAGCCAAATTATTAAGATATTTATTCTTTCAGCACTGGAAGATTAGGTTAATCAAACAAAAAATATTAATTCAAATTTTTATGAAGATTCCTGAAACTGTTGATGTGGAATACCTACATGTTCCCTGCATTTTTAAGAAGTAATTGCAGAGTACAAAGCAATCTCCTTGTTCCTTTGAAAACTGGGATTGTATTTTATACCTTTTTTTAAAGAAAGTTAGATGCTTGTTAAATCACTTGTAGTTAATCTCAATCACCTTTCCACAGTAGCCAAGTCACCAGTGTCACCAGTAATATTTCCTATAGGGAAATGGGCTTCCTACCCTTGACTTAGTTCTGGGTCAGTGTAAAACAGAGCAAATGAATTTAAGTAGGTGCAAATCACAGCAAAGAGTTTCTGGATCTATAGATAATCTTCCAAATGTTTTAAGGGTGAGTTGTGGATGCATATTTGAAGTTTGTGCTGCTGTGTGGAGAGCTTTGCTTCTTCATTGACCCTGTCTTTTTAACATGTATGGGGTCAGGTTTAAAAGTTAGGTGTTCAGCATAATCACTTAGTCATTTCTTTTCTTTCCTTTTGGATTAGAGCTGTACCATTAAATTGTCTACTTCTGTAGCTTAACAAGTTGTATTGGAAAGCTTTTGCCATTAAAGACTGAATTGAGAGCTGTATCATGACAAGGCAACATATTAATCTGTGAGGAGTACAAAAGTACCACTGCTATCTGATAATTAGGAATTTTAAACATCAGTGTATTATGGTTTTGAGTATCAGCGGAGCTAGACATTTTCAAATTGAAAGGTCTGGTACTGTACTGAAAGCTTTAGAGGTGATCTCTGCTCAAAAGCTGTATATACTTTATAATCTACCAACATGAATTAATAAAATTGAAAGACTATTACCCACATGTTCTGGTGATAAACTGTAAGTAACTGTAGCATGTCCCTGTATTCTGCTCTGTCACTTTACCTTGCTGCTTAGTGCGGAAGCTTTCCTGCCTGGTATATTCTACAGCATGGAAGCAAAATCAGGATAAATCCCTGGTCTAGGAGTCCAGACAGTCTGATTTTCTTTTGTTGTTCGTGTTTGTGTCATCACCTAAGTCTTACCCTTGTGTTTGTGCGTGGGGGTGCACATGCACATGCGTCAGCTTCTTTTTCTGTATTTTCGGGGTGGATTTGTAGCACTTGTCATAGTGCAGCCTTCATGAAAGCTTGCCTTAATTGTGTCTAAACCCACACAAACGTGTGTTCCCTGTTTTACAAGCTAGCATTTAGGAAATATTAACTATTTTAAAATGGTAAGATCTTCTGAATGGTCAGGAAAATGATGCAAGGACGTAAATTCCCAGTTCATATTATCAGCTTGCCATGCTGAAGGTGTCTTCTTATGAGACTGGTGACCTGATGAGAAGAGAAAATAGAATGGATTCTCACCATGGAAGTTCACAGGGGTATTCTAGTTTAGCAGTTGATTTCAGAACTTGGGAAAAAAAATTCTAAAGGACAGAAACATCTCTGAAATCACAGGTATAGGCCTACTAGTTTCGTATCCTAAAGCAAATTTTAATTCAGGTTCCTTCAGTGTTTTATACAATATTAATTTTTTCAGCTAATAGACATTGTTTAATAGTGTTTATAGCTCTGTTACACTTTTGGTTGTCCTACAGCTTGCCTTATGTTTCTGCTAAAACAAAGGGCAGAATGACATTTTTTTCTGGGCTATTAGGAAAAGGTGTTACGTGTTATGAAACCTCAGCACAATTGTTTGGTAAAGTACAGTACAGTTTCTTAAGGAGCAATAAATATAACATTTGCAACTATGGAAAGAATACTTAGGGATAATGTTTTGAAACAACTGTCTTGTGGTTCACTTCCTCTAAGCAGACCTTTCTTGTTTTGTTTCTGCTTGCTCACATACGTGAAGTTCAGACAAAACAGTCCTATGCACAGATCTTTTCCTCTGACCAGGGTGATTTCTTAGATCTCCAAATACACATTTTTGCAGTGCTTGCATGCACTCTGAACACCATGCCAGTCTCAGAATAGACCTGAATTTCCCCTGTAAGCAGCGGTCCCCGAGTTGTCACAGCAGTAATTCAGCCTCCCCCCGGTTTCCAGCAAGACAGATAACTTCCAGTTTATGCCCCAGATACAAGGGGTGCTGGGCCCGGCTCCATGGCCGATGGCCACCGCTCTCCTCATTCACAGTTCCCATTGCCGTTTTCCTTCTCCTGTAGTTAAACCCCCTCTTGCCCCCATCTCTTGTGGTCCCAGCTTTCACCTGGTAAGTGTGTGGAGCTTGTCAAACTCTCCTCCACGGATACCCATGGGAGAGCTCCCAAAACGGCTGAGGAAATGGCTGGAGTGCATTTTGGGGGTCTTTTGGTGAAGTTGTCCTTCTACACTTGTTGCATGTATGTTGAGTTAATTAAACGCTGCATTCTTCCACTGCTCTTTCCCCATTTTGATGTTTAAAAATAAACCAGAATGAAATGCTGATATTTAAGTTCTCGGTCAGCTCTGCGACTGGAGAGTAAGTGCTGCCTTTATTTGCAAGTGAAACTTCCAAGAGCCGTGGAGACAGGACTCCTCGCAAAGTTTTGCTGTACCACATCTCCCTAAATGACAGGCAACGAGAGGTAGGTAGCCAGAAAGTATGTGTAGACTTCAGGCATTTTGAGGCTGACATTTCCAAAACAAGAAAAAAAATACAAACTTGACACTGGAGACAAGGATATGTGGCACTTGTCTAGCGTTTTCATTTGGGATTGATGAGCTGAAGTCAACACGTTACTGCCTGCAACTTGCAGAGAAATTTAACCATCTGTACTCTCATGTTTCTATTGATTGCGTCTGGAGCCTAAAAGACGTAACGGGAGGACCAGTGAGAATTCAGGATGTTGTTTAACATTTTGATTTGCAAAGCAAACTCTGGGCATCACATCCTACAATCACATGGAAAAGGTTTTATTTCAGCAGCAATCCACACCTGGTTTGAAAAAGAGAACTTAATACTAAGAACTGGCACAGAAATATTATTCAAAGTACAGTATAATTGTCCGAGTTGGCATGTGTTTGCTGGTGTAGAAAAAAAAATACCACAAATGAAAGGTTTGTGCTAAGTTGTTTGAATTTATTATTAATACTTGAGCTACATCATGGATTTTTCACTATGCAATCTGTATTAAATACTTTGTAAGAAAGGGCTTTTTACCGCTAATGACTCAAACCTTGTAGTCCCCAGTTCATACAAGAAGTTCTACCCAAATCAGAAAATAGTGCGGGAGTAAGGGTGCTCCTGTGAGTTTGGCTTCACAGAACTGAGCTTTAATTGTTTGCAGTCTGTAGGTTTGAGGAGTTTTCCAGATTACTCAAGTTTGCTTGAAGAACTGTGTTCTCCTTGTGGTGCACGTTCTCTTTGTCTCCTTTATTGATGAATATACATATATTCTGGATTTATGGCTTGCTACAGATTTCTCAGACTTTGTGGGAATCATTTTTAGGAAGAAGATTAATATTTGGTGGTTCAGTGAGGGTAAACAGGCTGAGGTTCGTAAAAGTGAAGTTAGACTGAAAATGAGATAAATGCTATAGTTAAACAAAAGGTAAATCTTTGACGTTATGCTCACGCAGAACATCTGCAATTCCAGTGCCACTTGGAAAGCTTTGCTGAGAGATGGGTAAGAAGTTGAAACCTTAGGAAGAGTGGATTGAAAGCTTGGGCTTTCTGTGTTCACTGGGAAAAACTTGGGAAAAGCTGAGTGGGCTGAGATTTTTTTTGGAAGAAAAGGCTTCTCATATATATATGATGTGGCAAGCCTATGAGAAAGATGCTTAATGTCACTTTATATTTTATATGCTTTCCTTTGGAGTTATTTATTCTCATTCTCTCATTTTAGCACAGATATATGGAGCTGGGGGAGACATAAATGTTCTCGGGACTGGAGATGCCTGTGAGTTGTGATAATGTGTGAACAGTCCTTAACACTTCACTATGTGTTTCTGTATTCAGAAATGATGAATTCCTATGTGTGTTGTTGTACATATGGCTCAGTTGTAATGCAGCATAAACTTAAGGGCGATGAATCTCTTTCTCTTTTCGAACTATAGGTCGAGCCGGTACCGTTGCCTGATCTCAGATTTGCCTGGTGTTTCTGATCCATGTCTCAAGGATGTGTTTTCAGTCATATTTTTTAGATTTGGGCCATACTAGCAGAGATGTTTTTCTAACCACATGTTTCCTTTCACCTGAGTTATTTTGAAAAACATCCATTAAAACATTCCAGCATACTTAAAAAAAAACAAAAAAGGAAAGAAGCAAACACAGATGCTTTTGTTTACATTTAGCTACCAGAAATAAATGAAAACAAGTAACCAGGAAAGAAGCTGTCAGAGTTGCTTTAGGGCAGAGGTTTGCTGTTGTAGACAGCTCTGGCCTTTGGGACGGACCCTGTCGATACCTGCTGGCATTTGGTGACATTGGAAGCCTTTGAAGAGCAGGTTAGAAAGTTGCAAGTCGATTCTGCCGGGTTAGCAACTGCGGGATGTGCCAGCCAGGGCTGAAGAGGGCTTTCTGGAGCCGTGAGAGGTGCAGGGAGGTGGGAGCGAGCCCCGGGCTGGTCCCACCGCTTGCCACGGTGGCTGGGTGCCGGCTTCGGCAGAGGAGCGCAGGCTCGGCAGGGCTTGGACATCTGCATCGGGGCTCGTTGGGAAGGGAGCCAAACGGGGTGTACAAGCAAGGTGTCTCTCCCCCCAGCCCTTTTTGTGAAGGTCCTCCTGCCTTTCGGTAGCCTTGAGCTCGTGCACAGCTTGCCTCTAGACGTTTGCTTCGCAGCTGGGACGTAGCTGCGAAATGGTGTTCGCGCCTGGAGTTCTTTCACTGAAATTAATTATCAAAGGTAATTTGGCGGGTTTTTTTGATCCATTCTGAGATAACCAAAGAAAAAGGGGCTAACCTGGCCACGGACCTTTATGTTGTGTTAGGGTAAAGGCAGTGCCAATGGCATTTGCACATGTCTACCTTGGCTTGGTTTCTTAATTATTTAATAGCGCAGTGATGTTATGAGGTTGGCTGGATTTCTTTCCCTTTCCTGCACTTCCTCTGGCGTGAGAACTTTTTCCTTCACATTTCTTAGGGTGAGATGTTGCATTTCCTTCAAATCTCAAGTCTGTAGCAGGGTCCAGGCTGATGTATTTAAATGGATTTTGAGCCTCTGCCTTTCCTCCCCTGGGTATGTGTGACGCATGATATCGGCCCTCCTGAAACAAATTAATGTAACAAAATCATTTCAATCTTCCAATGATTTAAACAAATAATTTAAAAACAATGAGCATACATTGCGCATACTTAGTTCCCATCTAAATTAGACCATGGCCTAATTAAAATAAATTGCCTTTTCTCTTTATTTACAGGAATTAAACTGAGTGAGGTTTTGTTCTCCCTAGCCAAACCTGGATGCTCACGTGGCTTTTTCCATCCAGTCCGACTGACCCTGCTCAAGCTGATTGATTTCTGTTTGCCACCACAGCAGAGTAATAGCAATAAGGAGGCTTCTTCTGACCTGACCTGATGAGAGAGGCTGAGGATTAACCACGTTGGTGCTGGCAGAAGGGGCCTTGCTGCCTCTTTCGCTGCGCAGGGGGATCTGTAACGCTGTGGGGAAACACTGATTTGACAACAGATCCAGAGGCAGTATTAGTAATTGCTAAAGAGAATACGCTAGTTTGTGCCACGAAAGTGTATGGAGTTTTGGAAAAGGCACATCTGAAATTTTATTATTATTAACATTAAAGATGATTAACATTTAAGATGATTCTGTAGGTCTGCTTGGTTATGCACATGATGTGAGGAAAGCCATCTGCTTCTGAACGAGGTGATGAACAAGTTTTCTCCCTGCTGCCTTGCTTGCTAGCATGCATAAAATGAACAGATAAGGTGTGGTGAATTACACTTGACCTCATCCTTGCATTGCTGAGGGAGAGGGAAGCCTGCTCATTTGCTTTAATACAACTCTGCTTTCATCTTTTTCCTCATTTTGCTATTTACTCTTGCCAAAAGAAGAGGATGAGACTGCAGAGTTGGGAGCTATTTGGGTCACTGTGGCTGTGTTTGCAGCGCATTGGGTAGTTAATGGGTAAGAATTAATTCGAATTACCTCCTTTCCAACTGCCTGCTGACTTGAATCTCATTTCCCCTTACCATTCGCATCAGTCCTTCTTTTATTTCATGTTTTCCTTCCCTTGGCTTTCAGAAACGTGCTTCCTAAATGAATATGTAAACAGGCCCATTGTGGATATGTGAGTGAACTTAGACATTGTCTGGAGAAGGCAGCTGGTTTAAACTGGTACCCAGAGATACACTCGGAGAGCTTTCCTCCTCCAAAGGCACCTGTTAGGGTTCTTCTCACTTCTTGTTGCTGCTGGTCACACAGAAACGTAACTCCTGTATAACAGGCATTAATATCATTGCCTGCCTTTGTGGCTAGTTTTATACAACCACGGCTCCCTAAAACCTTTGACCCCTATTAAGACATGCACACCATAAATTTTAATCATGCCAGAATTAAGATCCTGTGTTAAAATTAGCCAAGAACATGTTGAACAAAGCCACCCCGAAGAAATGTGACGCTTGCAGTCGGCTCACATTTTCAATAACGTACTTGAACTGCCAGAACATTAGCATAGTTGTAAAATTTGAGGTTAACAGTGTTTGTAAAAATTTGTATTGCTTTGCATCAGTTGCTGAGCTGGAGCACACAAACATTATTTTAAATAAACAATTTCATGTGCCGCTGGGAATTTTATGAAAATCTTTGAGCAACTCCTGTTTACACATGTAAATTGTAGTTCTTTCTCATGCACATGTGAAATATGACCTGGGCATTGCATCCTTTTACTGCACATCTTCAAGCTCTTAAATGTGTTTGAAGGGTAGATGTTTTCAGAAAAGGTACATATTTTTAAACAACACAAATCAAGATTTCAGTGTGAAATATTGCTATTTCTCAGTTTTTACCACCAAAGTGCACAGGCTAAAAATAAAACTGCTGGCAAGTACTTAAGTACAATAGCATAAGGAAGTGTCTCCAGAATAAATAAATAAACCAGCCTTTAGCTAAAGCACTGGAGTAAAATGAATATGTAATTCATCTGGGAAGCCACATATTTGGAAGGCAGTATGCTATGGCTGGGTTGTCCAATTTGTCAAGGCAAAACATTTTGCTGAATGTTGCTTGGAACTGCGCTGGAAGCCCTTATGATACCGCATTTTCCACTGCGCAGAGGCTGTTAAAACTGAATTACTTGCAAAAAGACTAGCCACTAAATTACGGATGTATTAGCACCTAAACGTGCAGTAGTAAAGAATTCTAACTTTGTAAACAAATTAATAATTTTTAAAATGAAAATTAACTATAAGACCCTTTATATGCTAGGATGTCTCAGAGTAACCATGACAACAGTCTGGGCTTCATGTTCATTTGCTGTATCTGAGCATGTACATTTTTTTCTTAACTGAAAAAAGGGGTGTGAGGGACTACTGTACAAGCACTAGGAAAAATAACTATGCTCTTGTTAACTTACAAGTGACAATAGACATATGTCACTGTAGGGATGTTTCTATGCTTATCAAGCAAGTTATTTTATGGGTTTTTTTTCCCTGTCAGTGTCAGAACTATTTCTTACTCATAGTGTCGTATCCCACTGACAAACTACAAAATGTATACTTTCCCAATATCATTAGTTGTTAAGTCAAATATTTTTAGAACTGCAATTTTTCCTTCATTTTCACAAATGTTATGACCAACAAATTAGACCTAAACTACATATGTATAAATGTTGGGGTTTTAATACAAAAAAATGGATAGGGGTTGTGTTTTGAAGTTAAAATAAAAAAGGACTGGTTTCTATGACAAATGCTTATGTTTTGCAGCAAATATCTCAATTTTTTAAAAAAAACTTTTGTATAAGAGTAAACATTGATAAATCATCTGTACTATATCCCAAGATAGTGAAACTAATCTACCTCCTAGGAAAAAATATTTTTATTTTTGCTTATGGAAAAGTAACAAAACAATGATAGCGGAAGTGTATGTTGAACCTCTGGCCATCAGGTTGACAAAAGTGTCGGGACACACTGTCGATGAAAAGGTGATGTGGTGGTCTGGAAGAACCAAATGAAATGTCCCAGCCCATTGTGCAGCCTGTTGAGATGATACAGGACCTACAGCAGACCTAACGCCTTCTGCCTGGCATCATAGGGCCATAAAACATTAAGAATCAGTAAATTCAATCCCATAAAACAAATGTTTTGTGGCCGTACAGCGTGAGAAGCCTTTTGCCATTTTGGCATACTCTGCATAATAAATCTCCCGCTCTGGTTGGCAAATTATCAAAAACAATGTCCTACAAGTTGAAAAATTCACCAGATTATTCCTTTACTATGATGTGAAGTTTTTCCATTACTAATGAATTAAGTATTAAAATCAAAACAAGTCTGACTTCACTGTCCAATCTGGAGTACACATTTCTCTTCAAGCAAGCAGCAAGAATACATTCTTTTGTCTTTTTCTTTCTCTTTTCCCCTTCCTTGTCCAAAGAGGGGGAGAAAAGGGAAAAAAACCCCCACAATAGCCAGTGAAGTAACAAAGGCTGTATTTTGATGATATTTGATATTTTGATATTTTACTTATATTAGGGAATTACTATCATATAGACAAAGAAAAATTCTAGTTAGAGGACATGCTAAAGATGCATATGTAAGTGGTCACATACCAAAAATGGTGAGTTTTATACCTCTAGCTTCATGCTTCAAGTTCTGCTTTTTAAAGCAGTATCTCTGCTTAGAGTGGTATAAATGCAAACAGAATTTGTTCCCATATTTCAAGCAAGAGCTTAAAGATAGAATTATCACTGGTTAAATGTTGATTTTTTTTCTTATTTTATTTTTTTTTAATTCTCTGGAGTAATTATAATTTGTACATACTTTCTATGTATTGGTTTGCTTCTACATTTTTTCAGGTTTTCCACATAATACTTCCATTGTGTATCTATGTATTTATTAAAGACACAACCTGTGATGTTTCATAAAGTTCAAAGTTAAATAAGTTTTTTTGTAGGCTCCCTAACCACAGCATTATAAATTCTGGCTTGTTGTGACTACATTTGCGTGACATTTTTTTGACCAGTAGTCAAAACATCACCCTGAAGCTATTTGCAAATATGTCCCTGATTTGATGAGTTGTTGCATCAAACAGGTTGGCTGGGATTACATTCAGAAAGTCACCAAAAATGAATGGTTGTGGTCTCTGGTTAGCTGCATTTCCATCCTTGTATTTTCCTGGAGTGAACTTTGAGCTACAAGTTTACAAAGTGTTTTGGGGGAGCTTTTCTGTCTCTTCTCTGCACCTTTACATTTTGTATAAATTATTATCCTTCAATGGAAACTGTCATGTCCTGCTTCCCCGGTAGATCTGTTGATCTGTTTATCAGTAATTTTTTAAGTATTTTGTGTAATATGGAGCTGCTCCAGATGATACTTTTGCCTCTGCTGACTGCTAGGGCATTCACTCTGACTTTGGGGAAGCTCAAGCTTAACATCCAGTATAGCCCCAGAGTTATTGCACAGTTGGGAAACTATTTCCGTTTTATTCTCATTTTACAAATCTAGTCTTTTATTGTTCCAGGTGGTTTTATTTTCCATGTGTCCAGAAACAGAAATTCTTGGGGTGTTTTTGTTGTTTCGCTTGGAAATACAATTTTGCTTCTCTGTCTTTGAGCAAAAGGCCAAAAGATTTTTTCCAGTTGACCCCACAAGAGACGGTCATTGACTGAAATCAGAGAGTGAAACTGAAGCTGTATATGGAATATGCCTCCCTAGTTTCAGCTTATCATTTCAAATTGTGAAGTATCTGCCTGAATATTGCTTTGGCACCCTTTATTCTAGGCCACTTTCATAGTGACCGTCCTGGTTTCGTGGCCTGACTGTGTAAGACATACAATTTCAATGAAGTGCACCAACCCAGAACAAAATATAATATACATGCCTTTTTAATGTTTGCAATGACAAAAGCACTTTGTCTGCTCTGCTTCTGGAAGGTATCCTGAAAAGTGGGAATTAATAAATGGATCAAATTCTTGCGAGAGGTCCAATTTTGTCCAAACAAATTGACATTAATAATCATTAATGTCATACTAATGTCATACTAGCTCTAATTAGGTCCTGCTGTGCTATGTGATATGTGCCTGTAATAATAGAAAATATGATAGTATTTCCCTTCCTCCCATTTCTCAGCAACGTGGACAGCTATGTTTATATGAAATCAGCCTTACTGAACATGAGGTCTTTGATAAATACGGCAGTTTCTTTGTGCCTGCGTGGCAGACTCACGTAACCAGCATTTTATCATCAGTGTGAGATTTGAGGTAAGCCTGGCTGTCACGGTTAAATAGTTTTGAGATGTTTACGAGCAGTTTTGCTCTGAAGTGTAGCCCAGAAGGCTGGGGATTTGTTGCCCTTTCCGCAGGTGCTGGGGTGGGGGGGGTTACCACTGCCAGCACTTGGCTGCTGTGGGGTTATTTGCCATTTGATACGTCTGTTCAGTGTGGCCTTCTGCCTCCAACAGGCATTAAAAAATTTGCATGACCCCCAAATCCTTACTTCTTAGCACCATGTGTTGTGAGAGAGTTTGTCCTGTATCTGTATGGTATTTCTGGCTAAGACTGATTAGGCAGATTATCTAAATATAATTGTTATAATTGTATTAGAACAGACTTATTACAGACTTATAAAACTTGTGGAGAATTGAGCAAGCAGTGTGGTTCCCCTTAGCTGGATTTTTATTGCTCCGATAAGGACTATATGTCCTTGTAGGTTACATATTTGGGGAGGGTGATAATTACTGCCATATCTGTCAGCAGTGTTGCAGTGCTTTGATAAAAGGCTATTCTGCTCACAATCAAACGGCTACGAAGTTATTTTTGGCTTTGTTTATGGAAAAAAGACATTTTGTGAGATTATAGTTGGAGCCTGTGGAGCAAAAAAGACGGATAGTTTCTTGGCTTCGTAACCTAGAGAGAAGCAGGCAGAAGGAGGACCTCTGAGATCTTCAGTCAGCATGGGGAGCTGGTGCTCTGGTTTGAAGATGCAAGCGGCCGTATGCAAGTCCGCGTCATGCTTGTGCATGGTTAAAAATTAACTCCTTTTACATACTGTTCTACACGAGTCTGAAGCATCATGTTGGAAACTGAGTACTTCAACCATCATTATTGTTTCACAGCGTTGTAGAATTACTCTTCCTTTATTCATTTCCAACCGAATTGACATAATACATTGTGTCAGGAATGAGGACTCCCCATTCTGGACAGGAAATATAGTGTGGTATTGTTTAACAGTTGTGATAATTTAAATTTTAAAAATGTTAGTCTATGGGTTGCAGAAGTGAGGTGTTTTTAAACAAAAATGGTCTTAGAAAGACAAAGTGAGATGGGAGAAAATACAGTGCCAGACACAAAGTTGGACTTGATGGGGTACAAGAGGAGCATAGTTTGCCCAAGTGCTATTTCAGGAATAGATGGTAGTCAGTCATCTGTGCAAATGGAGCTAAGACTTATCCTTGGTGTCTAGTAGCCTCTTAATACCAATACATTGATGGAAGTACCCACTAACAGAAAGATAATCTGTGTCAAGAAACAGTCTTCAGCTAGTTCCAGGTTGCAGTAAATTTAAATTTATTATGAAATTAGAACTTTTTTAGCATTTAAACAAACTTCAGACCAAAAAAAGTGGTTTACTTTTTCATAGCAAATAGAGCTCAATTTCTTGTCTAGTTGATAAGTTTTTCTCTGTACATAGTACAGTTCCCTTATGCATAGAATATGCATAGACTCCTCTACTGATTGGTACAATGCTGGAAGGCTGGGAAGCTATAGGATTCACACCACACCCCCATCTTTTTCAGGAGGTAGATATAATGTCTGTATGTACATGTGTGTTGTGGTGTATAAGAATTTGAATTGGTTTTCTGTACTTTATTCAAGTAAGGTTGGTTGTTTTTTTTCTATAAAGTTTTCCTCCTGTTTAAAATTGTGATGTATCAGTCAATATTTACTTTGATATACTATTTATATTTTATTTCAAAAATGTTTAAGTGCTACAAATTTTAGAGCCAACATGTTTGACATACCACCAAATGTGAAAATTTCTGGCTTAACCTCTCTGTAGTTATCTCTAGTCTGTTCTGTGGATAAAGAAATAGTATTTTCAGCTTGTTCAGTTCAATAGCTAAAGAGATTAATTTGGCATTGAAATGCAGTTGCATTCTCTCCAATTTTATGTGTAAAAAATAAGTCCTTTTTAAATTCATTAAAGATGTGATCTCATCAGGAGTTTCAGCTCACTTAGCTGAAAATAAGACTTCCTCTTGATTTCTAGATCATTTTCCTAAACTGTGTTTTAATAATCTTGGGGAAGGGGGAGACTGTGTTTGTGTGTATAAATCCAGAGGTCTGGTAAACATACATAGCTATTTTTAGAACATTATTTTCTACATTTCATGATTCTAGTTTCCATCTGAATGCAGTTTGACACAAATTACTAAAAATATTACTGTTTCACCGTTTCATAAATTAAAATGCAAAACATCAGCAAATGAATAAATTTTCTGATACAAAGCTGTGTAAATATGTTTTCATTTATGTATAGTTTCTGTGTGTGTGGAAATATATATAGTCTGTGTAGCCTCCCGGTTAGCAAGAAGTAGTGCCAAAAAGTTGTGGTTAATTGGAAACCAACAGGTTTTAGTAGGTAACAATCAAGAAAATAGATCTTTCTTTAGGAAACAAAATGAAAGAGCAAATATTCAAGAAAATACTTTAATAAATTTAAATAAAAGCTACTTATTAATTCAAAATCATGCTTTTTTCAATTATTAAACTCCGTTCTTTAAATTGATTCACAAATGTTGTATCACCTTTAACACTTTCATTATAACTGTAAGGAAAACATTCAGAGTAAAAATAAGAGAATTGGATGCGGTATTGAAACTCTTCTATATTTGGCTTTCCTGAAAAGTAATTGTTTCAAAAGCATCACAAACAAAATCCATTTTGCTTTTGGATAAGCTCAGCTCTTTCCAGCTTTTTTCATTGACTCTGAGCATTAGACTCTTTTGATAAAAGGTAAATCCCAACAAGAAGACAAAAGTGCTTTCTTCACCTCCTGTTCAATTTGGCTCAGACCTCTGGAGAGAGAGAGAACAGATTCTTTCCCCTTTTTTACACAGATTGGTTTGCACCCATGGGTATGAGTTAGTATCATGAGAAGGGGAGACCACATAGAATCAAGTCTAGACTATTTTCCAATAAACTTTTGCTTTCTTAGCAGGTCAGTGTTTAAGGAGTAACACTGATGGATATATTCTTAAGTTTAAAGGAACAACAAGAAGGAAGCTGTTCAGTAGTCTGAAACAAACCTTGAAAAAAGCAGGTCAAAGCGGCAAATGTTTGCATAAAAAAGAAACGTCTGCCCAGTGTGAACGGAATGTGCCTTGATAAGATCTGAAGAAGCAGTCTACACTTTCAATCCAGCAGTTCACACGGGCAAAAGTTTGCCCTAGACTTACCTGTTCATATTAATAAGAGTCCAGAACTTGTATATGCAAATGTGTTTTCAGTCCATCTCTGGCACTGTGTCTATGGTCGTCTATAATAAGTCTATTTCCCTTCCTAGACATGGACAAACTGGATTGATTTTCATCCACTCAGGTTTTAATAATTCTGCACCAGTGCAGAGATGTAATGTGAAGATGTTGGCCCTTACACCTGTGCTTTCATAGCGCTTTGACACCTGTAGCAGAGGCTCTGTCCTGGCTACCCTGGGATTTTCTTAAGGATTATGAGATACAGTTTTGTGGTATATAACACTGTAAGTGTTAGTTTGGGGTCTTGCCAGGAATTTGTAATCAGATTTACAGAAATATGTTTATCTATTGCGTACATTTGTCTGTCATATACCTGTGATTTGTCTATCACAGACATATTTATCAATTGCAACAAGATAAATGAGCATTCACTAAAAGTCAGTATGAAGGTCAATCAGAAGCACAAATGTGCTTCTAATTAGGAAAAAAACTCAGAAGGATCGTATTCTAGAAGCAGATTCTTCTCAATTGACAATAGAAAATTATAATATTAAGTAAAAAAACCCACTGGTTATTCTTTTCATGAAATAGCCTTATGGAATCAGCCTAGGGTTTTGTCTACCCGAATTTCCAGTCTCCCAGTACAGGCCAGTAATGGATTCTTACAGAAAGAGTGAAGGAGCTAAGGTCTTCCTTGATGCCTGTCCTAGTAACCACCTTGACTTCTGATAAGGAAGGGTTCAGGGCTTTCTGAACTGGAAGCTGAATTCTTCCTGTTGTGCTCAGTAGACCCAATGCCTATT
This sequence comes from Pandion haliaetus, assembly GCA_013401275.1. Taxonomy (NCBI): domain Eukaryota; kingdom Metazoa; phylum Chordata; class Aves; order Accipitriformes; family Pandionidae; genus Pandion; species Pandion haliaetus. The sequence goes on along the minus strand of VYZV01043306.1, from coordinate 259,214 downwards.
CCACTGCATAGTTTCACTCTGTGTCCCTAATTTTTGAGCTATGAGAAATAAATAGTAAATGTTTTCTTTTCACTTCATGATTGTGTAGACATGCCCACTTTAGTCAGGTTTTTTTTTCCCCACCCTAAAGACCTATAGTCTGTTATCATACAAACTCCACTGTATTACCTTTCTTTGTTCTTTTTCTACACAAAAAGAAGAAATGTGAATCCCCATGTCTGAATTTTTACAAGTGGTCGTTGATTAGGTTTCACCAGGGAAAAGTGCACTAGGCTACAAGAGCTAATATTTATTACTGATCACAAGTGGGTAGAAATACAGCTTACTAATTTTATCCTAATGCACTTGAGAGGGAAGAAATCCAGGCAGTGAAAATAAAAGCATCACATGTCCTCCATTATTTGCTTATGGAAGTAATAATACACAGTAGATGGTATTGCAAACATGAACTGATCCTTTTCACATTGAAATCAATGTCAGTTGATTAACTTCAGTAGAAGCAGGTTATACCCAAATGGTAAATATTGCATGTGCGTTCTTCCAACACTTGTGAAACAATTAACTGCATGTCCTGATTCTATTTTTATAAATGCAAATTAAAATAAAAAATAGCAGTTGATATTTTTGCTGAGCAATGTTGACCTATGCATGCTTAGTCAGTAATTGCAGTGCTGCTCACTGACTGAAGTTGTTTCCTTGAGAGAAAGCAATTTTTAAATTATATTTTCCCATGTACTTGTGATAAGTATAAATAAGAAGCTCCTGTCTTTCAACCTAACTGCTCCTGACAAAAACAAAGCCAAGGCAAAATGATGGGTCTGGCAGTTTAACTTCAATTGTTAGCCATGATTAAGTGTATCTGAAGTATCCAAAAGCGAGAATGCATGTAAATGGTGTTTCTGGAGTTGCCTTGTTTTGAAATTCCCGGGTCCCATATATAAAGTGTCAGGAATGTATTTATGTGATCCTCGCAAGCCAGTTAAAAGAATAACATCCATTTGGGCTTTCAACTTATGTTTCAAGAAGAAGAGAATTTCAGAAGAGGTACCAGGCTTTCTGTTTCCTGAGGTGAAGCCATGCTTACGCTGGCTTCGGAGTGGGCATTACCTCCCCTGGCATTAGACACTGTGCTGGGCTGTGGATGTCTCGGTGGGAGGCACTCATCCTACGCTCCCTTAATAGCCAGTGGAGAGGAGTAGGCATTAGGGTGCGGTTCATCTGCTCCGCTTCAGACCTCCGGTTTCCAACGAGATGAGCTGCCTTCTAAAAGTACCAGCTTTTCTACACTGATTTTAAGGGTCAGGTGGCACGTTAGGCAGTATCGGTCTTTTGTCAGATGAACCTCATGCTGTATGCTGCTATCATGTAGAGTTGTTTCTACCATGCTATCAGCTCGTTCTGCCTTGGCAACATTTTCAAGGCCACCAGGTGCATAACAGATGACAAAACTTAATTGTACCAAACCCACTGTCTACAAAGGAGGGTTTTTTTTTCCCGATGCTGGGAGATTTTGCTTCAGATGATCCAAACTAAGCAAAGGTCTCACTCCATGCCTTGGCAGAAGATAGTCAAAGTCTGCTCTGCTTTCCTGTCTTTATGGAGACTCACATGTTGTGTCTACAGAAAGCACCATGGCTCTGCAAGTCGACAGGCTGAGTCTCAGATAACTCCTATATCAACTGTTTTACCATTTTGATTTGCTGTAAGACCCATTTTTAATTCAGTGTTTATATTGCTTGGTCACAGGACTACTTTGTCGAAACTCAGCAAGTATAGCACACATAGGTTTCAGCTGACAGGAAGGGTGAGATGCGCTGTGTGAGTACGTATGTATACTGATGTGTCTCAAACACACTAGATGTAAAACCTATGTCATTGTTTCTAGCTCTTGTAATTAGATTGTGTGGTTTCTTCTTGTTTAAATTATGTCAGTATGCATTTCGTACCTCCTCGAGGCTTCTTCCAAGTGGATGTGCTTCTTGAAATATAACACTGTTGCATCCATTTTTTAAGGGAGCACCAGTACGTCACGTTTTAGGGGTTTTTCCCCCAGTCATGTGACATAATTTTTTTAAAAACCTAATCTCTCTTTGAAATTTGAACTCAGCAAATGAAAGCAGGCCCTTTATTGAACATTTTTCAGGCTTAAGAGCTGCCTTCTTGCATTTGCTTTGCAGTTGACCCTTTAGTCATGTTTGGAGATATCAGATGAAAATAAGGTTTCCCTTCAGAGGTTGGTTGCCAGGGGTAACTGGCACTGACGCCAAAAGATGAATACTCTACCTACTTAGGATAATGCCTACTTTGTGAGCTAAATAAAGAGCTAAATTGCAGAGAAGGAAGTTGGATAAATGTGAAATACCAAGGGAGAAAAAACAAGATTATTAGGGGCACATAATTCAGAAAGGATTATTGCCTTTTGTGCCAGTAATGGTCTGGTACACAGATCGTGTACGCTGCTCTGCAGCCAGGCGCTTGGCTCTCTCCGTCCTGCTGATCCATTGAACAGCATCGATACTTTTACCCCTGCCTGAATAATATATAAAGCTGTGGAAATGAAAGGCAGGGAGGAAGAATATTTCACATGAAGTAATTGCTTTGAATTTTACAGAGGAACGATGGTTACTCAGATTGCAGGAAGTTTAATATTTTGAGCTTGAGGTTGAGAGGCTCAGCTGCTGCTGAGGGAGTTACCGTTGGAATTCAGAATTTCTCAGCAAAATTCATGCATAGTTTGTGTAAACAAAGGAGAAAAAACTCTCTGTATCTAATATTGAATAATGGAAGGAATTGATTATTTTGATTTTTGCTTCAAATGTAGAAGTGGTCTTAGTCCCTGTCCCCCAAAAAGATGATTGCCCTTTTGGGGTATGGCAGAAGGAAGCTTTCAAAATAGTTCAGTAATAATACTGAACAATATAAACTGAACTTGATGTCTACTGATATTGTCATATTTGAGCAAAAGAAGATGAAAACACATCACGCATATCTTTTAATATCAAAAGACGTAAGCACTTGGTTTCTTACAGTTAGTTAACACACTGAATAATTTCTCAGTAACCAGCAGTTACACCATATGCAGCTACATACACTGATGTGATTTTCAGAAACTGTGTTTCATGTGATTTTGCTCTAAGAAATAGAGCAAAAGTTGGGGTATTGTTATGGGTTTGTGTGGTGCGGTTTCTTTGGTAGTGGGGGAGGGGGCTGCAGAGGTGGCTCCTGTAAGAAGCTGCTAGAGCTTCCCTGGCTCCAAAAAATCGGACCCGCCTCTGGCCCAGGCCGACCCCATCAGTGACGGTGGGAGTGCCTCTGGGAGAACAGAGTTAAGAAGGAGAACCAGCAGTGTGTGAGGGTTGGGGAACGTGAGAGGAACCCCTCTGCAGATACCGAGGTCAGTGAAGAAGGAGGGGGAGGAGGGGCGCCTGAGGAGGCTGATGGCCCTGCAGCCCGTGGTGAGACGGCAGGCTGTCCCCCTGCAGCCCATGGGGGTGAACGGTGGAGCGGAGGCTCCCGAAGGTGGCCGTGCCTCCATGGTAAAAACCACGCTGGAGCAGTGTGTGACTGGAGAGCAGCCNTGGGAGGGACCCCACGGTGGAGCAGGGGACGAGTGAGGAATCTTCCCCCTGAGGAAAGGAGCGGCAGAGACGATGTGTGGCGAGCTGACTCAACCCCCATCCCCTGTTCCCCTGCGCCGCCGGGGGGGAGGAGGTAGAAAGCATCGGTAGTGGAGCTGAGCCGGGAAGGCGGGAGGGGTGGGGGGAGGTGTTCTGATGTTTAGTTTCCCTTCCTAATACCCTTGTGTTTTGGTTTTGGTTTTTTTTTTGATTTCTAGTAAATTAAATGGATTTTGTTTTTTCCTCAAGCTGAGCCTGTCTTTTGCCCGTGACCATAAGTGGGGAGTGATCCCTCCCAGTCCTTGTCTCGACCCACAAGCCTGCCTTTGGATTTTCTCCTCATCCCAACATGGCCAGGCGAGGGGGTGGGGGGTGAGCAAGAGGCTGGGTGGTGCTTTGTTACGGACTGAGCTGACCTGAAACCACGACAGGTATGGACCTCTGTAAGTGACTCGGTGGGCTAAGCAGTCAAGACTTTCCTTATGAATCTGTTTTCTGCTGTGGCTGTTTGGAGTTTTCAGGCAGATCCAGTAGCTTGTTCATCAGATTTGTCCTGAAGAGAGAAACCAGTTCTTCTTCTCCCAGCCAGTGCACTGCTAATTTTACCAAAGAAAACAAATACAATTGTTTGACTAACCGGAGACCACAAATACTAAGATGGCTCAGACTACATTTATGCTGGAGCTTACATTTACGTTGGGGAATCTCTTCATTGCTCTCTGCAAAGGCTGTCAACGCCCATCAAGGTTCTGGGAGGAGTTGGCAGCAAGATGGCAAACAAGCTGCTGCCTTCATTTTCCATGAGCTTTTATTATTATTACAAACCCTTTCGACTCTGGAGGCAATAAAGATGAGTCACACCATGCGCCACAGAAGCACGCCCTAAAGATGACTCTGTCAGTGATACATCAGTGAAATGCTGTGCGCTGAGTCCCCCCCACCTAAAGTCAAAAAAGGGAGCAGGAAGAACGCTTTTCGTTTCAAATGTGCTTTTAGTGGTTTTTATAGTCTCAGTAACACTCTGCATTGTTTTGAGTGCTTACTCAGGTTGTGGAGTAAGGGTCCAGCCTTCAGCACCTTCACTGTAGTGTCACATAACACATGATTAGGGAACTTGAGCCCAGGTAAATACTATTTTTAGTAATGGTGTAATGTCATGAAATTCTTTTGCTGTATCTCAGATAAGAAAAATAGCTTTGCATAACTAGAAAATATATAAGAATTAACTTAAGGATATACTTGGGCACTCTCAACTATTCTGTGCTCCAGTGGTTACTCTGAAGTCACCAGCAGTGCTTATCATGGACAACAGAATGGCCAAATGAACACATACTTTTTCTCTGCGAACTTCACTTGCAGTTTGTGCTTGTCAGAACAGAACTAAAATTCTCCACCTACAAAACCATCTGATAGATTGGAAATGTCTACCTTTAAAAAAAGTGAAACACACCATTCTTTGCCATGTACCACACAGAATAGTAGAAGAGTCTCCTGGCTTGTTTCCTGTGCAAACCATCCTCGGAAGCAGAGCCCCCGCTGTGGAAGTTACTGCCAGAAGAGACAAGGCAAAGCCTGTGATTGACTGTTTCTCATTTCTAACTGCTACATGATTTTGCACAGCAGGCTTTCCAGGGAAGTTCCAGGATTGATAGCTAAATGTATGTACTTATGCTTAAAATATACACTAACCACATGTAAGTAAGAATTCATAATTCACTCAGGACTTTGCAACGTATTCATCCATGTAATGATACTATTTGGGATGCTGAAACAAAATTCAGAAGATGAGAGTGATAACTGTAGAAAGTCTGGACTTTTCATGGATTGAGGTGAAATTGTAGCAATCAACCAGAATCCTTTACCAGTTTTTGCAGTGCAGACAAAGCTTTAGTCACTGCAGTTTAAGCCTTTCTTAAGCTTATACTTGTGCACACTGAAAAGTTGACTGACTTTGTATCTTGATTAAAAACAACTGTACATCTAGAATGTTTTCAATAGAAAAGGCTCTCCTCCAGTCTCACGTGTCAAAATGTTCAAAATTTTTCTGATGTTTTAATTTTGATCTTATCTTTGTAAAATGACAATCTAAGGAAAATTCCTTTAGCTGTAAAGTTATATCAAATGTCTGTGGATCTCATAGAGAGACCCTGATTTCTTACAGTTGTCAGCAGGTTTATAATGAACTGAAGTATTAGCTAATTATCAAAGTTGAATATGCTGTCAATGTCTAGTGAAAACAAATGCCAAACGGCCTGTTATCTTCTTGATATTATCAATGCAATGTGCCTGTGTAGACTTTCTTATTCACTGTATACTAAAAAAACCCCATAGTTATTTGTAATTCTAATTTTGCATTCTTTTAACTTCTTTTTTTTACTTCAGTGAACACTATCTTTCATCTTAACTGTAGAGCTCCATAAACTCTGCTTAACAGCTTTTTGGAAAGGAATGACTGCTAAAATAATGCATTGTGGGACTATTTTACTTATATTTTTTACACTCTCTTACTAGAGAGATTTTAAGGTCCTAAAGTAACACTTAAGATTATCTAGTCCTCTTGTACAATTAGTGATGGCCATGCATGATGAATACCTGAACGAAGGCATCTTCTGGTTGAACGAGCTGACCCTTTGCACAAGGATGTTCCAAAATCAAGGTATTGTTATGGTCAGAAACAGACATCTAACTTGAAGCTTGAATTTCTTCGTTGCTAGTTTATATGCAATTCCTTTTGTGCCAACCATGTTCCTTTGTCTCTTGTCCCTCCTCCCTCACTGCCCCCAATGTATCCATACCTATGGATCATACTCCCTTTGGCTTGTTTTTGCTGTGCCAAAACAACCATTATCTCTTACCCTCCTCATATAAAAGGTTCTCAGGGTTTTTTTTAAAAAGATTGACTAGGTTTCTCCATTGTATTCCAGATAAGCCTCTAGCCTACACTTCTTGCAGCTTACTTCTCTCTTTATGGGGGATGCTACTCAGGCTGTTAATTTCTCTGTCTATAAGGACATACACAAGGCCATGCTGGTCAGACCAAAGATACGTTACCTATGATTGCCAGTATGCACAGGTATGGAAAGATGATGTCCTACGCTCCAGTGAACTGTGACTGTGCCTCAGCGAGGAGCTTCATTGGCAAATACTCTAATTGTACTTTGACGCTCTTTGTACTTTGGCATTCAAATCTCTTCCAGCATTAGATTCTTCAGCTTGATGTTGCTTGTTGTCGGCACTTATATCTCTAAAAGTACTAGACATGGTATTTCTTTCAACGAGTTTCTCTTGTAGATTAGTCGTTAAGAGTTCGGGAGTTGAATAACACAAGTTTAGATTTATTACAGTATAAAAGTGCATGCTTCTGATTAGTTAAATATTCACACAAGAATGTTGACCTCAAGGATTCACTCCAGTGAATGTTAGTGGTAAATTTTGTAGTATGAGTCTGATTTATATTCAAGTAAGTCCAGAAGAATTTTGTACGTGTAAGTGAAGTTCAGTGTGGGTTTACGCTGCTACTAATGACAGCAGTGGGTGTTAAGGGACATGCGTTAAGACATCAGTGTGCTGGTAAAACACAAGCAAAATGTCTTATTTTAAGACTGTCACTATTAATGCAGCCTTTGAAATGAGATTATTTTCTGATGTATTTTAGGCAATCACTGAGGTGGGATCAGCTCACCAGTCAGAAGTTGGGTATCTGGACTTAAGACATCTACCTTAGATTCAGCAAGACTCAGCGACTAAAGGTTGTGTGTTAACCTACAGAGAGGAAAAAAGGCACCTTGAGAGGCAAAGATGTCCTAACTATTGTCTTTGGTATTCATTTTAGGACAGGATAAAATGCTCTTTCCAGGCACCCAACTCTTTCAATTAGGTATGAGACAAATCAGTTTGACTATCCTTTTTATGAGTATATTTGTGTGCATGTAGCAAGAGATGGGGAGCGGAATTCGGTTGATGCAAGGCCAACGAGGAAAGCAAAATTGTTTTTAAAGCCTTGTGAAGCCTTCTTGAAGGAAAAAACCTGTTGTGATTTTTATAAAACACAATTCCATGTGGGATGATGGCAGCTTCCTTTATGGAACTGTTGAGGTTTTTTTTATACTGGAGTATAACTGAGTATAACAACTTAATTCCTATAACTTAATTAGCTGTCCTATGAGATGGTAAAATAATCAGTGATCCATACGTATTTATGCAGACATCTTAGACATTTGAAAATAGTGCAGGGCAGCCATACTAACTTTTCCTTTGCTTGTAATTTATGCATGCTTTCTATTGGACGTTATATGAAGATTTCTTATATGTACTGAAGATTAACTTTTTGAACCTAAATATTTAAAAGATTCAGGACAAGTAATGTGTGTGGGCTGTACAAAACAGAAAAAGATTATTTCACAACAGTGACACGTATTGAAAATTCAGCATTGAAAATGCATAAAAGCATCTCGTCATATTTTTTCCATTTTGATAATGTAGCTTTTAAAAATGTTTTAATATTATAAGTTCAGCAATGGAATGTCTTCTTCTGTTTATGGGTATTCATGTTTTGCTATTCACAGTCAAGGGAGGAAGCACTTTAAAAATGAGCGGTTTTTAGTGACTTTGTCTGTATTGCTTGCAGTCTTTGTATCTGAAGACTAGTATGGCATAACTGCTATAGAAGTAAAAGTTCAGTGAAATTGTTTGATAGATAAATGGCATCCTCTTAGAGAAAGTCTTGTTATGGTATATGTGAATATATTTGAAAATTACTATACAAACAGTTAGCGACGTATTAACGTGGAAAAAGATTCCCTGCAATTATGTTTTGTTGCCTATATTTGTTTTTCCTCATAATTTTGTGAGTTATTAGAATTTCACATTTCCCTTTTAGAAAATTGCATTTTGCAAAAAATGAGAAATGCTAAACATAGCATTAAGACGCCTTACTTAGATGAAAAATTGCTGGAACCCTCATTATAATTCTATTGTGGTAATTCTGTGTGTGTGCTAATAGTCTTATTTGAGAATCAGTAACCTTTCCCAGTTTGTCCTGTACATACGGCAGAGCAAAGATGTAATAAAAAGGGTTGTCTGCATGTGTTTGTAATTGTAATGGAGAGAAATTTCTGAATCTGATCTCTCTGTGATTTGGTTTTAGTATAACATGGTGGCAAGTGCATTTTAGATGCTTAGAAAGAATACTGATGGTAATTTTTATTTTTTTTTCAATTATCCATCAATTCCTGGAAAACAATTGAGAACACGAATCTGTTACACTTTCTTTGTGGCAGCTATGATTCAGCATGCCAAAAGTGGAATCATGAAAGTATTTCCTTGATTCTGTATTCTTTGGCAGGAGCATAATGAATAATAAAATACAATCTCTTTAGAAAAACACGTGCTATCTTTTCACCCTAATTTTGTATGATTGTAATAAGAAGATTACTTGGTGCTTTTTATTTTCATATCAAGTTGCTAACTGTTGAAATACAAGGCTGTTGCTATATATTACCACTCGGAAGTAGAGCATGCATGTGTGTGGCCTCATGTCTAACATTGCAGCTTGTCATCTTCTGTCATTCCCACCACCTATAATTAGCTAATTGGTACTGTAATGTTTTCTTAATTTCTTTAATGGATGATTTAAAATTTATTAAAATGTTGGTAAAGAAATATGTCCATTTTGCTTTAGAATGAGAAAATTTGACAGTCTCATTTCTATAAATATTTGTAAATATGTATTTCTTTATGGAGCGTAGCATAATATATACACTCATATAAGCAGTATTTCTTTTCCCTAGGTAGTTTCTTTCTGTCTGACACATAAGCTGAAAATAATTCTCAGCTTGTGCACTGTGACCCCAAAATAGAGTCTAAAGTCTGTGTAGCGTTGGGGGGAAAAAAGTACTTGCAACACGTCAGTAGAACTGTAAAGCCATTATTCCCTTTATGTGATAGTCCTTTTCCTGTATTGTTTTTGCTGTAGACCTTTTGAGTTAATGTAGTGATGAAAGAGACCTTTGGTAACTTCTTCTCCCGGTCCTCTATTACTGCATTCATGGATCATTGTGTTCGCTATCAGAAGGCTTAGACATTTGAGCCAATAATTTAAAAACATGCCTCCATTTAATCACCAAAATAATGTTAATTGATTTAATTTAGTCTTTAAAGTTGGCAATGCCCTTTCTGAATTTGTAGTTGACTTCCAACATTGCTTCACAGAAGTGCAAGTGCTGTAGAAAGTTCCAGTTTGAGTAATTTAAGTGATGATGGTAACTAGCTTTATCTAGTGCCACGGTGGTCTGTAGGAGAAGGGAGGTGGTAGCACCTTCTTCCTTGCTCATTTATGCTTATTAATAGCACAAAGAGAGAATCCACAGTGCAACTGTGGTTGAAAGAGCGTTTGGTGGATCAGCTACTAAATCTACCAAATTTAGGAGTAGGAAGATCTCTGGGTTTCTTTTTCCTTCTTATCTGACAGAGGTCATTCTTTTTCTTATTAAAATATGTTTAGAGTACGCCACACAGCATCCTAAGTAGCATGTTATTCAAAGCTATGTTTAAGAAGAGCTATTACTCCAGAATTATCTTCCGGAGTCCCATCTTTTACATGCTTATCTGCTCTTTCAAACCATGCCAGTGAAACACTCTTTATTCTTGAAAGGACATAAGTCAGTGGGCACAAACTGAAGCACACCAAATTCTACTCGAACATAAGAAAAAACATTTTTTACTGTGAGGGTGGTCAAACACTGGAGCAGGTTGCCCAGAAGGGCTGTGGAGTCTTCATCCTTGGAGATACTCAGGAACCATCTAGACATGGTCCTGAGCAACCTGCTTTCGGTGACCTGGCTCTGAGCAGCGGGTTGGACTAGACGATCTCCAGAGGTGCCATCCAGCCTCAACCGGCCTGCTATTCTTAACATGGATGTTATTATAAACATGATCTCATAAAACCTTAATCAGTATGTTCCTTCTCTGAAGCACAGCCCTGCTGCATGATCAAGTAAGACTCAACACTTGCTACTGGGAAGACTGGTAGATGAAATGGCACAGCAGCAAGGCTAGTTGAATAGTTTTAGACATAATTCAATGCCCCAAAGCTTCCCATTGACTTCTGTGGGCCTGAAACTTGGAAATCCTCCATTTCATTATACATCCAAGCAATTAAAATTACTTTCAGTGTTGATTTTAACAACTTGTGTGATAGGGATCTTTCAGCATTTACATTCTGGCAGGAAATGTGCTTTTTTTCTAAGCCTTGTTCCAAGTGTTTTAATTCCTGCTTCCCTGTTCCGGGTCTTCTCCTGTTATGCTCATCTCTTAAAGGCACAGACTCCAGGACCACAGGTTTGGCCCATCGTGAAGGTGTTGATAGCCTCTGGAAATACACGTAATGGGAATTTTGTGTCCTGAAAACTGGATATTGAAAACATGTTTGGAAAAACTGAGTTATATGATAGAGTTAACCATAACATCCAACTTGCTATCAGTAGGTTGGGTGGAAAACTCTTTGCACAGGTAGTGTATTTTGCCAGCTGAAAAGGTACCAGATGAAAAATGAAGAGATAGGTTTAGAACAGATTGCGAAACCTGCTGTCACTGAACGTGCATGCACCAGAAACTGAGATCACAGCTGAAAATAAACCAGATAAAAATATGAAACAGAGTGGCGTGGCAACCTGTGGGGCATGGGCCCCCGGGACAGGGAGCGAGGTGGCAGGGTGGAGCTGTGGAGGTGACCTGAAAGGCTTTGGTGCCATCAGGCATGGGTGGGTCTCAGCCTCAAACCTTAAGTGTAAGCTGCCGTCTCCCGCTGAGTCTGAGCACCCAGTTTCAGCTTCTTCTGCTGAGACCCAGCCAGCTCTCAGTGGCACGCTTCAGCGGTGGCGTTAACATGGTGGGCAAAGTGAGTTATATTCTGCTGGTTTTGAGCAAAATAGGGAGATGCTCACATAAAAGCCACTGGACAGGACTCTCATAAATTATTGTGTAATTTTAAATCATGACATTCAAATAATGCTGTAAAATTTAGCATTATCTTCTGATTTCAGACCTCTGACCTGCTTTGTAACGACACTTCTGTGCACACTTCTGTTTTACCAGCTGTGTAGCCCTGTGCTTCTGGCAACTTCTAGGCCTGTAGTGACAGCAGAAGACGCATGTATGTTACCTGTTGATTTAACAAAATCGAACTGAAAATTACCATGGTAACTCTAGCATCATATGAATCAGCTGCCAATCTATGAGGGCATCACTGCATCTTTCTGGACTCTGCGTTATGAATATTTTGTAAGAAACCTGGGTTACTTGTGGTTGTTATTGTTTTAGGATTTGCTATCTGAAGGAGTTCTAATCTGGGGCTGGAAAGAAGACTATGCGGCTAAAGTATTGTGCTGCTCCAAAGCAAATTGAATTCCCTCTGCCAAATAGTCTCCTTCCCCAGTAGGTCTGTAAGTAATGCCATTAAGATGTTTACATAATCCTTATATTTCAGTGACTGAACTTCTACTAGAGTACTGTGCAATTCTCTGTGTGTTATCTTTGTTCCTGACTAAGACTTTGGTAGCATAACAAGAATATCTGGGAGAAAGAGCGCTATTGCATAGCTTGCAGCTACTTTGTCCTGCCATCAAGTCCCCACAAATTAATTAGGTTTTACTCTCTTGAATGCTCTGGGAAACCAAGGCATCTACAAATGCTGCAGGAAATAATAATGATGAACTAGTGGGTGGCTCAGTTAATTAGCAAAATCTTTTGAGTACAGAACATTAATAATGAATATGCAACTGCAGATCTGGTGTATGTATGTAGAGCTATGCATTGCAGAGATACCTAAGGTAACTCCGACCATGTTAGCTCAAAAAGAGAAGCAGCACAAACATGTTAGGCCAGCCTTTGTAGGAACGGTAAAGTAATGCACTTACCGCTCAATCATCCCACTGTAAACTTTAAAACAAAACTACCTCAAACAGCAACAAATCCGTTGAGTACATAGGTATCTATAGTGAAACAGATAAAGGGAGTGTATATTAACTCCCCCTTTGGCTATACAATGATAAGTATCTGTAATTAGCATTTTCTTCATATTCACGTGTTAATGATTGAACATATTTTGAATATGTGGTAAATAACAGTGCTCATGGTTAAAAACATTTTTCTTGATGGGTACCCACAATGAAATGACTGGTGCAGTTGTGCCCTTTGAGAGCTTTACCGAGGTTCTAAAATTATTTCTAAACTAATACCTAGGACATTTCCAAACTATTACCTGTCACAATAAATTTGAAAATTCCAGAGGTAAAGGAAATGTGGTATCAAAGTATCTGCTTTGCATTCATTTACCATTCCTTTCCTATTCCTTCTCCCATGTTGCATTAATATGGGTTAATAATGCATTTTACTTGCAGCAGTTTGCAATAGGAATGTCAGCTCTAACGGTCTGCACGTTCTGCACTTGCACGGTGTCAGGGGGCACGCCGAGAAGTTTGGGGTGGCACCACACACCCCTTGGGCTTCGCGGCATTTCTGCTCTACAAAACTTTCAGCATTTAGGAAACCAGCCCCAAATGCTTTGTGTTTGTCGTACGCGTATCGCGCCTGCCCCCAGAGGGGTCAGCAGCTCCCCTGTCGCGTTGCAGTGCTCCCGTGTTGGTGAAATGGTGTCTGTGGGAGCGGCAGCTTTCCCATGGTGACATCCAGCAGCTCTTGCAGGGGTGAAAACTTTGCAGACTCCAGCGCTCTTGCAGGTCCGCTTCTTTGATCTTTCCCACAGTTTCCTAAATATGCAGCAATGTAAATATATGCATTAATATCGCTGTTAGTAGTAAAACTATTGGAGTTGAGAGGGTACGGCTCCTACAAGGGATACTAAAACGAGCATGTGAAAGGCAGTGCCATTCTGTAGTGTGCACTTCTAGAGAGCATTCAGATGCTGTTTAATGGTGATTGTCTTACACAGGATAGAAAACTGAGACCAAACAGAATATACAGAAATAACTGCTCAAGAACAAATAATTTCTGCCGTCTACTGCCTCTAGGCATATTTTCATTCTGAAAATTACATGAGATATAGAATGGCTGCTGTATATCTCCTCTCCAAATTTCAACATTTTCTCAAGGCCTGTAGGCCCTCTTTGGACTTTTGGAAGTTTTCCGGTTGTTTTCTAAAATGAGAGTTAAAGCGGCTATCAGTGGTGGATATTTCTAGGACTGGCTAATTGCTAGCAAGGCATTTTGTAAAGTACAGTAGAAGAGGAAGCTAGTCTCTGTCGAGCTGTTTGTAGGAGAACAGAAGAAGACATTTTAAAAATCCATGATGCTGGATAAAAATATTACTGGAAAAAGAAATCTTCAAGACTGCTTTATTCAACTTCAAGCATTCTTTCAGATCCTAACTGTATATGTTTATAAGGGTAGTCCTGCTAATTAGTTTGCACACAATGCGTATTGCATGGCCTTCTAGAATCCCATGTGTATTTACCATTTATTATTTGTTAAGGTAAACAATTATTTTATCTTACAGTAACAATACCAAAGAAAAGATACTGGTACATTAACAATCAGACCCCTCCTAGACAATATATGCAGCGAATGGTATTCTGGAATTCCTTTATGAGTAGTAGCTGTACTTCTCACTGTTTTAAATGGTCAGTTATATGAGAATTTCTCTTTCCAGAACTGACCACTTTTTGTTTTAATGCACAGTGTGTTAAGTAAACTTAAATTGCATACTATGAGAAAAGACTGTTCCTTAGGGTAACATTCTTCCAACATGAACTCAGTGCTAGAATATGTATTTTAATGACAGAGAAATTATAGGCTGTCAAACAGTTATTTAGCAAGGCTAGAGTATTCTGAGTTTTTGCTGCCATTATTACTGCTTTAATAAAAATACTCGTAACTAAAAAGAAACTTTTTTTTAATACAGTTTGGTAAAAAGAAAGAAGTGTTTCAAAATCTAAACATATGAACTGTAGAACTGAAAACAGGGTAATGTGAAATACAGTTTGGGATAGCAAAGCAATTTAAAATGGGTGTAAAAATACCATCAATAAAATATATATGGGGAGATTCTGGAGTCTATCCCTACCCTGGGAAATAAAACCAAAGTTGATTTTCATGGTATAGTAGCAGTTTAGTGGCACGGTAAGGCAGATTTATATGAGAATCTAATGCTGAACTTAGTAAAGCATTTGTACACGTGAAGAAGAGCGAGGCGAGACCATGGACGGCTCTGGTAGTCTACAAAATGCAACTGCAGCCTTCAGAGGGAGCAGCAGCGTCTTCTGTTCCTTCAGAAGATGTTTACCATCACAGAGACCTTGGAGGGAAGGAGCTGTGAAAGGAGCCATGGAGATTCTAGATGTGATAAGTAATTGTTTGCATTTTTCCAGAGTTATTCTATAGAATCTGACAGCTGCCTGCACCTACTCCGTTCACTGTACGTCATTATTAATGTCTTCTATGTACGGGGCTATCACACCATTCAGTACTAACGTCAGAGTGTGTAAGACTGAAATTTGTAGAAGAAACATTAAGACTATGTGACGTTCAGTTTATATCACCTACTTTTCTACAGAAACTGGATTCTTACAGTTTTAAGCTAATTGTAAGCATTTCTGTGAAGGCGACCTTTGTGGGCGGATGCTGTACCACAGTCCTTCCATGACGAGGCAGAGGCAAGGAGTAGAGCAATGGTGCCTGTCAGGGAAGAAAGCTGCCTGGAAGAGGGCTGGAGGCTGTGGTGCATTATACCTGACATGCTGTGGTGGAAAAAAGTGTTTTTTCTTTTTGTGTATATCCCATGACAGTGAAAAGTCTCTAGAGACTAGCATTTTCATATCAGTGAAATTTAAATGTTCAAGAAGAGTACGGATTATTTCTGAAGTCAGTTGGGTATTGGCATTTCTTTTGGTAAATGTTTCATGCATTCAAAATAAAGATGTTATTTCTCCTCAGAGAAACACATGCCTTTAACTTACGGACAAACTTTAAAACAAAGGGAAAAGCTATTATGTGCACATCAGTAGTCCCAGTCCTGTGGAGGTCTGTGCATGAGTTTGTCTTTGCATAGAAGAGCAGTCCAGAAAGGGTATGGTTAGACACCAGTGGGATCCTCAGCTAGGCCTTACAAGGTCATCATAATATTTGGGGGGATGTTAATGAGATGGTAAGGGGAAATATGAAAAATTTCAGATAATGAAAAGGGATGGGGAGAATACCTATCTTTTGGACAGAATTTCTGCAAATATTCACAGGGGGCTGAACTTGTGTTCTCTTTTTAGTTTGCTTTTGGTCTCTACAGAATTATTTTAAATGCTGTATAATATTAAAGGAATTAGCAATGGAAGAATCATATTTCTTAAGAAGCTGATAACCATGGCTTTTAGATCATTTGGGGGATTTTGATTCATCTCAGAAGGGATAGATGGAGCTCTTGCTTTTTTTCTACAGCCTTTGTTCTTTATCTTATTAAGTAATTGAAATTCAGATTTCACACGTACTTGATTCTTCGATATATATTTTCATTAAAAGCTTGCCAGTAATGTGAGCTATGTATGTTTTTGAGATATTCATTAAATGAGATTTGCAACAGTTTACATGATATTCTGACAGTTTACCAAACCTATCAGTCAAAAGCAGATGGCCTGCGTTGGTAGGATTTTTCTGTTATAATGAATACATTTTCAATATATGTACTTCATTTATAATATATTTGCTGGCAAGATTTTATTCTTAAAAATCAGTTAATCAGCGTGTGATACCCTCCTACACTTCAGCTTGACGCTTGAACGCTTAGATGTCATCTGCAGTTCATTTCAGTAATGTATGTGATTATGCAACAAATTAAATCGTGTCATATATCAATCCTAAACCACTGAAAATTCAGCTGTATTCATTTGTCACTTCTTCATACCTACCCCTTCATGAATGTATTTTGCTATTAGACATCTGGGTGTGCTTGGCTTCGCCGCTTTGCCGTTTGGGGTTGCTGTTTGAACATGGCTCTGTCGGCCATCTCACCTCAAGGAGAGGTCGTCCCACCGGGCACTGTCTGGATTGGTGCGCAGCCCACCGAGGAGAGAAGGGAGAGGAGGAAGGGCACAGAGAGATGAGGCAGAACCCGAGGAGGCCGGATCAGCAGTTGCTTGAGGAGTGGCCACCAGGCCTTCTCCCATGGGTCGCCACATTTGGGAGCTTGCTCGATGGGTTGCCTACATCCCAGTTTTCACAGCTGTAAAAGCAGTGAAACAAAGCGCAGGATTGTGGCCAGGGCCCAGGTTTGTGAAGATGCCAGCAGCTTTGATTTCAAGTGGATTTCAGCCTGTTACCTAAGCTGGGACAGTGGGAGACCCCAACACTGGCACAACCAAGGGAAGCTTGGATACCACGGCAGAGCCACAGCCTTGCTAACTGCCTCAATGCAGACAAGGGTAGTGTCAACAAAACAAGCATCTGAGGGCATTTCAAAATACAGCCAGTTCCTCCTATCTGCAAGGGTAACATAGGCACACAGTTCCTAAAGACTGGGGCTCAGATTTTTCAGTCTTTTGTACGCATCTAAATTGTTCGAAGCTATTTTGAAACTCTTCCTTTTGATCTGATTTGTGTTAACCATGTTTTCACTACAGTCAGGATACCAGCACATATTTACAGCATTCACCCTTGCAGATCTCCGTAGCGTGCTGGAGCGGCACAAGAGGGTAGATGAGGGCCTGGCTGGACCTCTGCACCATGCGCTGCTAGAGCATGCAGGGAAAGAGCGAAACCCAAGTAATCCACCATCCTGATAGTTTGCCCATGGAGGACTGAGACTTAGTCGTTATATTTTTCATTTGACCACGTCTGGCGGTAATACTGGACTCTGTATATGTGAAAAGCGTTGATGTCGTTGTAGACTTTCTGGAAGTGAACTTACATTGAGCTACATTTACCTGCTTTGTAACATCCAGTTCAGGACAGAAATGCTTAATCCAAAATTTAATTTGTGAGATTAACTGTGTTAGGTAAGGAGGGGTTGCTGAAAGTTGCAGGCTTGGAGCTGCGTTAGGTAAGGTAATCGCTAAAGGTGGTTTTTTTCTTCCGTCTGATCTATGTGGTTAGTCCTCATGCACACTGGCAACAAAGGAGTTTGTTTATTATTTCCATTATAGTTAACTATTGGGGGTTTTGCATTTAATGTAGGTTTTGTTATACAAAACCAACTATTTCAATTGCTAGCTATTAAACAGAGTATCATTGAATTGCATGCAAAATAATAATACAAAATTCTAAGTAACATATTGATAAGGAATTTTGATCCATTCATTTGGTAAAAGTTGTTCTTGGAGAATTTTTTTTTATTCAAGTAATCTAAAATTACAAAGCTAAAGTTATGAGGTTTGTTCAATGTTTAATTTGTTAATAAAATGTTGAAACTTTCTTGTCAGTTACAATATATTTTCTATAGGCTAACAGTAGTGGTTGCACTACAGTGTCTGCATATCAGTTGTCCAAGCAGATTTTAATTTTTAAAAAGAATAATAATTAAAATGATTTAAAATACAAGAAGTATTTATGTTTTTCATTATACTAAGGATGATTGTTCTAAGGACAGAAGCTTAAGATTTGTTTTTTTTCATTTAAGAAATCTTTTCTTATAACCCTATATGGGAAGTGGCTTGGCTTTGAGGCTTTGCCTAGAGTATCATTAGGCACGTGCCAGCCTGGGTGTGAGCAATATCTGTAATATTTGGGATGATGGTAAATATGGCTTAAGATGAAATCCTGTACACTCCTAGAAATACTACTTTCTGTTACTAAGAAGATATGTGTTTTCAGTGAACACACTTTCTACATTTATACAGAAATTCATAACAGTGATGATTTCCAGATTTAAGTAATCAGAATATCTGAACTGGACTCACAATAAATACAAAACAGAAGCAAGTAGAAGTGAATTTCCAAAGTAGTTCAGAATCATCAGGGTATGTGTGAGGATGCCCTCACATCATCTGTGCTTTTTATGACTTATTCTTATATTGCTGCATGGAAGCAGGTAAAGGGGATGTTATGAGGAAGTTTATTATAGCTGGAGAGCCATCTCTTACGTCTCTGGTGTCTTGCTATATGTGTTAGATCATTAGAGTAGCATGATCTTCTTAATTACGTTTATAAGGACAAACACATAATGTAAAGGTATTTCTTGGTTTTGTATTAGATGTATATCTTTTAAGGGAAAATATTTATATGTAACTAAGGAAGACAGGGCATAGGAATTTTGTAGATTTGACCAAAAGAGCATGAATTCCTAGTTATCTTCTAAGGAAACTGTGATTTAAGAAAAATTGCTTGAAAATGCTCGTTTCTTTCATTATCTGAATCAGCTTGAATTAAATTACACATTTACTCTACCTTACTGTAAGACAGGATTTAGGGGTCATCAGTTACATAGCTACAGTTTCTAGCAGTTCAAGAGTTTACCTATTTTCACAAAAACTTTCATGCAAGCTTTTGTATAGCACTAGAAATAATGTAGATGAATCAACTTAGGTTTCATACAATTTCTGCTCAGTTGTTAACCAGTAACAGGTATCCTGGTTTATGTTCTGTATCACTGACAGACATTAAACTGGGGAACTTATTAGAACTAAACCTTAGTGATATGTGCTGGTAACTTAGCAACTTAGTAGGCCAAATAGTAGAAAATACGCTGGGGGAACATTTTAAATAAAGATTAATATGTATAAATACATAGAGAGAAAGTGCACTTTTCCTGGAGTGTGTTGTTGCTTTTACTAGCATACTGACTTACATATTTATGTATGTCCAACAGACCATAAGACAGTTGATTTAAACTGAAAACAGTTTAGAAAAGATTGTTTTATTTGTGTAAAATCTCTGTATTTTTATATTCTGGACTATTAGAAATATACATGTACTATACATGGACAAAACTTTTAATTTTTCCAGTAGCCAGGTAATGCAATGTTCTTCCAGTTAATGTTAATTAGAAAGTGAAGTGAGTAAGAAAAGAAGGTTTATCTGGGTTTATAATGGCTTAAGTTTTCATGAAGGAACTGTGGGAGCCAGTGTCCTGGTTTGTAACAACTGATACCACTGTTGCATTGTCACTTAAATTCTAATTTTGGGGAAAAAAAGTAACAGATGGTTTTGAAAGGGCAGAATTGAAGAGTGTTCCTAGACTTTAAATTCAATTTTTTATTAACTCAGGTACCTACTTTCTCAGTTCAATATAATAAATGGCCTAGTGGGGCTTTCTCCACTCCTTGTATGTTTCTTTAGATATAAATATAAAGGGGGGGATTGAGTGGAAAATAAAAATCTTTTAAAAATGTATATATTTTTGTTTCTGTGGTTTTTTTCCACTAACCATCCTGAGACATTGGATTTTTGCAGCAGAAAGGCTTGTTCTAAAAATATTTTTATTCTCATTCATCTACAAAGATATTCAGATTGTTCTGCTGTATTGTATGAGCTAAGTCATTCTCTCAATTTTTCTGTGTCTCATGGCTGTTTTCTTAAACTGGAATACTGATGTAGATGAATGTTGTTAGTGAGTGTGAAGATTTATGATTTTTTCCAAAAGCATCTCCCCAAGAAGAAAAAAAACCATGAGAGCCTCTCACTAACACATGCTTAGCGAGAGGACCTTGTAAAACCTATTCTTCACTGCTATTAAGAGCTTTGTCATAAAATACTTTGAGTTTGGGAGAAAAGGGAATCATACTTAAAAACATCTAATTTAGCAGCTCAAACAGTTTACAGTTTGGATGGTATATTTAGACAGCTTCATCCCAAACTTAATTAAATTAGTACTACTTAATACAACATAAACTGCATTATCCTAAACCCCTAAATGATAAGTTTGTTTTGGACAAGCTATTATGTAGTGTTACTATTTTGAACATTCAGGATTAGGGTAGAAAATAGATAAAATATTAATTGTGTTTCCTCAGAAGAAAATATATCAAGTTTGGGGAGACGTTTTAAAAATGTAAATGGGAGTAGGATAGATATATGCAGATGGCCAGGTATTTGTCCGGTGGTAAGCAATTTTAAATTTGTTACAATTTTAATGGTAATTATATATAATAGTAGTAACTTTTGTTCATTCCTGTTGCTCCCTGTTCTGTCTATGAGAAGTCATTACTTTTAAACCAGTAAGACTGGAGAAGTCCAATATCAAATACAGTTTTCCTTACCTTCCACTCTATTCAGTATTACAACTGAAACAGCCATTGTGCAAACCACCTGTGGGTTTCTTGTACCTGAATATTATCACCTTCTAATTTTATAGCAGTTTTTTCCATTTTTTGCGTAATGACCTTTGTGAGGTTAATATCCCTCCTCCCATGTTCACTTCTTCTGGTAGGAGCCTTGTTCTCCCCGCTAGCTCTCGTGATTATAGCCTTTACCTGATGTTCTTCTCTTCTGTCTTCCCTACATCTCCTTTCCCTCGCAAAAGGAAGAGTGATGATTCTTCTCAAGCATAGTATGTTCTTACCTAGGTGATTCTGAGTCAGGGTCAGAGCCCTTTTGTGGTGGCAGGGGGTCACAGCCTGAGGTGACCCTCCTGGCTGAGCAAGGATCCCCCATCCCAGCACCTCCACCAGCCAGCCAGAGCGCGTGGTAGCTTCGTTGGGACGCGAGGAATTGGAGGGTCTGCAGCAGAAATAGGTTATACCAACGAGCACCACATCGGTGAAGTTACATTGCTGTAAATCTAATAAAAGATATAGGTAGGCCAGGCCTGAGCTGTGTAAAACCATCTTGGCTTTCCAGGACGCTATCAAGGAAAGCTGCCCCAGAGACTGGAGACACCTCTTCATTCCCAGTCAGCTGCATCCTGCTGATGCTGCTGGGGCCCGTGGTTTGGCTAGACTCCCAGCATTGGTTTTCTTTCCTTGGTGTCTCCTTGCTTCCTCCTTCCTTGCAAAACCAGGAGCGTGCGGCTTATAGTGACCGCGCTGATCAAAAGCCAGACCTTGGAAAGCAGCAGATCAGCGGCTGTTTTGTGATGCTTCAGCTAAGCTCAACCCTCAGATGCACACTTCCATTTCTGCTGCTTCAAAATCTGCTGTGTCTGGATAGATTGTATGGGTTGTTGTGAACACATTCTCAAGGCAAAGGTGCATAAAAGGAAAAATGCATGTCTGTTATCAATATCCATGTTTTAAAAGATTCAGCAATTTAAGCTCAGCATGGAGCATTGGTTTTCCAGAATCAGAAATAATTGGAATTGGAAAAAACAAGCTGCATTTCACCTAATGCAACTTGAGAAAATCGTAAGAACAGATGTAAAGAATAAGCCATCAGGTAACCTGAGCTTGAAGGAAGCAACTGATGGAAAGACTTTCCTAAGATATTGCCACAGCTAATGTTACATTATGTAAATTAAAGCTTGCTTTCTGTATTGAAAATAATCATTCTGCTTTGAAATGTTACTAGCTTTTGCTGATTTCCAGTGCTAATAATATAATTAAATACTATTAAATAAATACTTTAATAAAACATATGAAATGTTTAGAAATGCAATACCTCTACTTTCAGACTTCCACTAAAAGCCCGGAAACAGACTGTAAGCAACCGCTTTTACTTTAGCTTGAATCCCCTGGCAGTTGTCCCCTCTGGTCAGTTAGGTGGATTTGCCCTTTCTGTGTCTAAATGCAAAATATTTTTTTTTCGGCCCTACAAAACTCTTCTCAGTCACCTGAATTAAAGAGCAGAGAAGCGCTGGTTCATCTCCATTTGTCCTGCTCTAGTAGCACACATGCGAAAGTAGCTGAATTTATCAGAAGAAGATTTACCCTATGAATGGCACCGAGCATCCATGCCAAGCTACAACGTTTGTGCCCCACATCTATTTACAGCTACTGTCGTGGAGACATTTCAGCCAAGAACCTGCTAGGCTGCATGCTTCACATGTATGCGTAACTCTCAGCATAGGGAGACAGAGCCCCATCATGGTTTTAACGGTGTCTCCGAGCGGCCTGGGAACCCGAGGAGCTCTCCGCTCTGACCCTGGCAGTCCTGCAGGCCTGCCGAAGGGACAGCAGGTTCCCAGCTTTTTCCTGTGAACCGCGGGTACTGCGCTGCTCAGAGCCTCCCCGATGGTGTGCCCCAGTTCCCACTCTGCCTTTTCTGCCGATGGCACGTGGTCTTCTGTGGGGATTCTTGCAAGACAACTTTGCCTCCTTTTATATATATATGTATGTATATAATGAGTTATTCTGTTAGAGGTGTAATGCCCAGTGACCTCGGAGAGTAGCAGTAAGATGAGATAAGAAGCCCTGACAGGATCAACTGCTGTGGCAGTGCAACATCCAGCTGTGGCCTCTGTGCTTCTGGGTCTCCAAAGACGTGGACAGAACAGCTGGCAGGAGGATGCTTTTGCCACCCATACTGAGCCCTGCCTTTTTACAGTGAAGAGGAAAATAGGTAACTGTAAATAGATACAGGTGTACTGTGCTTAATTCTTTAACCTCATAAAGGCTTTGTACTTGTAGTAATATATCTTACTGAAGATACTTGCTGTCCTTACTGCTTCTGCAATATATAAATGGTCTTAAGAGGGTTGCTAATTACATTGGTCTGCCTTTTGGGAGGGTGTATTAAGCGCAGAAAGCTGTATCTTCTTGAGGCGACTGTTAATTTCTGCTTTTCGAGTGATTTATTGTGCCTTGAATAATTAATCTTTGTGCTTAAAGGCAGGTATCATTCCTTTTGGTCTATTCTCTTCCTAGCCTTAACTGAGTTTAAATGATGCAGCTGCTGCATGAAAGCAATGGACGTATTGCTTGCGTTGTGCAGTAAGGTATTTTACAGTGTTTTCACAAATTTGGGTATTCTGAATGGCAGTTTTACAATTCCAGATACCTTCCGGTTAATAAACAAAATAAATAAATGTGCAATAAAGTAGTAAACAGACCATGAATCTGAATCACTTCTTGTTTCTCAGGTCGAATTTTTCAAGGAAATTAGTTTATGAACTAGATTTTGAAGTCTGGACTCCATCAGTCTCAAGAAGAAAGAGCTGTAATTACATTCTCTTTCAATTTATGCTGTGTATCTGCACTCCTTTTTTAGAATTTTTCTTTTTGATTCTATTAGATTGAACTTAATTTTACATGACAAGGAGCAGAATCATGCAGATAAGTGACAGAAGTACAATTGTTCTGTAAAGACCCCCACAGTTTGCTGTAAGGTTATGTGCACGTTGTAGCCACTCACTAAGACTGCAGCTTTTGAGGGTGCATCAAAGCTAGCTTTAGACTCTTGGCTAGGGTCCTGCAAACAAGAGTTTTCCAGTAACCCAAAACTCAGGTGGACTAAATTCTTCTTGTTTTATCCATTTTCATGGATTTTATTCTGCAGCTCACACTGAGCAACAAACTGCTGCAATGGATGCCCTGTTTCCAGTACAGCTTTGTTAGTTTTGCTGTAAATGAGCTGAAGTCCTAGGACCAGGTTTAGTATGGACATACATCTTAGACAGTTTTGTCTGTACTTTCTTACAGCTTTCTCTTTTGTGTTTTCTTGAACTTTGAAATATTGAACTTTCTTCTGTTACTGATGAAAAAAATGTATTAAAGTTGCATATTAATCTACAGGGGTATTTTTCCCCAATTTGAAATCATGACTGTCTTAATTCCACTGATGAAATTATGTTTTGTAATTTTAAAAATCTGTATAATCTCAAGAGTAAGATGGTTTCATATTATACTTACAGTATCGATGTTTTCTTTTTGACATTAAGAACAAGTAAAGAAAATGTTCGGTGAATGGACTCCATCCTCAGTTACTGTGAAACAGTTTGCCAAACTCTTTACCCCTGATGGAGATTGGTTAGTTGTAGCAGCAAACTCAGAGTGTAAAGACGTAAGAATTTTTGCCCTAACAACGTTTTTTCTGCCGTTGAGTATACTGGAACTAGAATTCTTAATTTAGTATTACATTTTTTTTTTTTTTTCCTTTCAATCTTACTTCACTAATAAAAGCTGCAGGAGTTCTTCTGTTGAATTTTTATTTATTTTTTAGATGAAATGGGTCTTTCTGAAAGTGTTCCCATCTGTTCTGTGGTAGCACAGTTGCTGGTATTCATGTCATGAACTTTTCATCCTCTCTTGATAACTTTCCAGGAACTCTGAACCTTTGGAAATGTTTTAAGACATGAGATGCATTTTATATAATGTAACTTTTAAAACAAGGTTGTCTTTTTAGATCTTTATTTCAAACTTTCTTTAAATATTCATTTTCATATTGGAAAAGAAGATAAGCTCAGTAATGGCATAGCTGGTTAACTAGGCAAATTTTAATGTACAGTAATCTCCCACTTAATGAATAGCACTTAGTAGAATTAAATGTTCTCTTTAAGTGTGCTTCTCTGCTGTTCCTTATTATTAATGCCCAAAGGACTTGTGATACTATGCTTATTCATAGCCACTGTTTGTTAGTAATTCTGCTTTTCTTCCATTGTTACAGAGGCTAACAGTGAAACAGTGGGGGTTTATCATATAAAGCCAGAAAGGTCTATGGAAAAGAAGTGAGGTTTATACATCTAAGTAGCCTAAAGCACGACTTCGTGATGAAGTAGGATACAGAAAAAAAGCTGCAGGGAAGAGAACAGACCTTTTTCTCCATCACTTCAAGAATGCCCCATCTCTTTGTTGTGCAGTGAGCTAGGTATGCACAATGGTGAGAACAGCTCTAAATGGGTATAGTGACTGGCTGCAGTATAACTGGTCCCACCAAAATGTGTCTGTGAAAAAGATAAGTGTGGTCATAATGTGGCAGGGAAATGTTGACTGGAAATCATGAGAAGATCTTGAGGCTTTTGCAGGAATGTCCTCTGCAGTTCTGGCTACCCACCTTCAAGAAAGATCAAGCCCAGCTAACGTGCGCTCAGGGCATCTGGCAGAGTGATCCTGTACAAAACAACCGATGGGTAAAATAAAGGAGACACTCAGCACTGCAATTTCAGGTTGCATTTATATTAGTAAAGTCAAGGGCTGGGGCACCCATGTCAGCGCTCGAGTCCGTGCCCTTGGTCACTGAGCATGGGTCTACCCATGCTGTGTGTGCAGTTGTTAGTGCTGTCCCATGCGTGGATCAACGACACCCAAAGGCAGTCCCCTCCTTCTTCTCTGCTGCTTGGCCCCTCATCCAGAGAATAAGCCCAGGCCTGTTTGCTAGCACAGACTGTATCCTACTGTGTACTCTTCAGGCCATATCCACCAGCTCCAGAACTGTAGGCACAGCCCACAAGGTTGAAGCTTTTTTAATTCTTGGTACCTCTCGTCCCTTCCTAAAAGACTTCTCTTTTCACTCAGCTAGAGTTCAGTGCTCCCAATGATGTTGACAATGCACGTGAGCACTGGTGATCACTTAGGAAAAGGGACCAACCTGCTGCACCTCTTTCCTCTCACCAGAAAATTAAGGCATACATGAAAAACTTGCATCTGGTCTACCTGCAAGGAAATAAGGCTTCATTAATATCAGCTCATGCTATTTCTGACACCATCCAAAAAAATAAATAAAATGTGAGTTTAATTATAGTGAACCTATCAGTAGCATAAGAGAAATGCTGTTCTTTGTGTAGAGGAGGTGCAGTGATAAATCACAGTAAATAGTAAGTGCAGATAGTACGCAAGTGCAAATCACAGATATTACCATCTTTTTATTAGTAACCCATAAGATATATAGCCAAAATGACAATGTGTCTTTTATTGATTACTAATGAAAAGATAATATCCATGACCTGCACTTTATATTTAGCATGAGATAATTTGCAAATAAAAGATCTGGTTTTCAGTAAAACTGAAAGGGATATTACTCTTTCCCTACGCAATGGTTTTCTTAAAAACAAATTGCAAATCAAAGACTTTAAGTTGCTAATATGTCATCTAAGAAATACTAGACTTGAAAGAGGATGAATAGTTTTAATTATGTGTAAATAGATTCATTAAGAGGAATGCAAAGGTCCAGCAATTATTCATTCTCTGAGATTAGATTAAGAATATTGTATTTAGAGTCTTGTATCCTAATAGACCACTTTAATTTCTGTTTATACCTATTATTCTATTTCAAATGCACATTAATCTTCTTCTCAATGAAATGTATCCATTTATCTAACAAGAGGAAATGTTATATGTTCCTAACTATTCATGCAATTATTTGAAAACAGTGGTAATTTAAATTTTAGGTTGGCAATAAATACATTTTACTTTGTACTTGCCATTGTTGCCTTGAGTATCTTTAGACACTGTTGAGCATCAGAAATTCTCTGCTGTAGAGGAGAAAAATTACTTTATAAACCAGGGGCTTATTAATGGCGTTGTTATACCCCTTGTCAGTGTCATCTGTTCAAATATAATAATTACTTTATTTCTAATGTTTGCTTTCCTGTTTGAACTTACTTAGCTGAGTTTTAGTTTAGCTTCTGATGAAGACACCATTTACACAAATTTACAAGACACTTCTTGTATGTGATGTAAATACCTATTCTCATACACAGGATCATATACCTACACATAGAAGTCATACCTATAGCTGAGAGTTCAGAAACAAGCTCGAAAGTACCCATCTTTGAGTATTGTAGTTGTGGAAATATAGATTGACAAGCGGTAATAGTGGTGTAAAGGCTTTCTCTTAAGTACTGTCGCTCTTGATTATACAGGTGTAAATATGATCAAACCCAAGCCTATTACATCCAAGCTTGTTAATCTAGGATAACATTGCAGTCTCCCTGGCAAGTTAGTTTCAGTTGTAGTTCTTAACATATTCCCACACAGTTGCCTTGTATGTTTTTGCGTTTCTCAGGGGGCTTGAATATCATGGTTACCAAAAGACAGAAAACACAACACAGTAACAGAGAAATGAAAAGTATTTGGTGCCCCCAACCGGCCTCAGTTGAAGGGAAGCCATTGCAAGTACACTCACGTTATTTCCTTGCATTAGTCAACATTTGGGGTCTGAATTTCTTCAAAGATCTGATTATACTGTCAGGTACCAAAGGAAAAGAGACAAATACAGCCTTCTATTCTGTATTGCTGTTTTTGTTGCATCTCTCTTTCACACCATGCCAACTTGAAGTCCAAGTCCAGGCTCCCGATGCAACTTCTGTCTGTAAGTGACAAGTTCCACTTCTGCATACCCATAATTTAAATATAGCATATGCAAGGGCAGTCTGAAAGCTGCCAGAAGCAAGCAATGGGATGGAAGGAGGCACCCAGAAAAAAACAAATAGTCTTTCTTGGGTTCTAATTCTTAGAATTATAATTCTAGAATTCTGATTAATTTATCTTTTTAGTCAAATCTGACGACCAGCTTTGTACTTTTCCCATTGACCTTTCCAGGCCACTTGAGACAATACAAGAAGTATCCTTGTAATTATTACTTCCCTTGGACTAACTGGCTCCACAGTCAGCCGTTTTTCTGATGAATGCAGTCTCTTCCTCCATAGTTCAGTTTTGTGTGAAAGTGCCCAAAGTGTCTGTTTTTCAAGTCTTTTTTTTCTGCTGCTGCCACGTCAGTGGATGATCTTCTTCAACACAGAGTCAGTCATAACCTCTGTACTGATGACTCCCAATTCTGCTCCAGACCTACTTTCTCCTATCCAGGACCTATTGCTATCGTCTCTTGTTGCCCAGTTGTCTCTAACTGAAATTTGAGTTGAATTCATTTTTTTGCTATTCAGATGCTGTCTGATACCTCCTCTCCTGATGTATATGGAAGCTTTATCTCTATAAACTAGCATGTTGACTAATGGCCTTAGTGGTGTTTTAACTCAGCCTTCTCCATAGCAACTCATTGCCAGACCATGACAAGTCTTGCAAGTCACCTCTCTACGTGATCGCCAAGAGACCTCTCTCTCCATTTCATCCACTGACGTAAATCTTTTGTTTGCATCCTCACTATCTTGCATTGTGATTACTGCAAAATCACTTTCTCTTGGCTTGACAGGTGCAGTTCTGCCCTTACAATATCCATGTAAAATACGGATGATACAATGATCTGTCCAGCCAGTCTTTTTGGCAGTCTTACCCCATGTCCATGAATCACTCCACTGGCTCCTGTGTCTCTATTAAACTTGTCTTCAATTTTAAAGCTGTTTCTTAACAGTCTGAACGCAGTTCATCGAACTTGTGGCTAATACACAGTAGTTGAATTCCTTGGTTTATATATACTAAGACAAACTATATGAAAAATATTTTCATTTTCTCATCAGTTCAAATTTTTCACTTATGAGTCACAAGTTACCTCTTTGGGTTAAAGCCTCTCTGATAACAAAATAGGTGTAAAACACTGAAGGAAACAACCTTTAATTTAAAGGACAAAAAAAAATACAGAAAAAAAAATTATTTGGTGAAATGGTACTGAAATTGTAGAATCACAGAAATGTTAGCTGGAAGAAACTTCTGGAAGTCATCCAGTCAAAGGTCCCACTCAAAGCACAGGCATCCCCGACACTAGGGCGGCAGCCATGCATTCGTCTAGCCAGGTCATGGAAATATCCGGTGGGCAGGTTTCAAGCCTGAAACTTCCAAGCCACAATTTGAGGTCATTGTCCCTTATTTTGCCATCTGGCACTGCCAAGAAGAGTTTGGCTTCATCATCTTTACAACTTCCCTTCAAATAGCTGCAGGCTGCCATTAGAACGCCCGTTAGCCTCCTTTCCACAAGACTGAGCAAGCCCAACACCCTCAACCTCTTTCCACAGGTCACTTGCTGTACTTTGACCATCTTGGTTGCTCTCTGCTGGGTCTTCCTGAGTTCCTCCACATCTGTTTTGAACTGGGATCCCAAAACTGGATGCCATGCTCCAGGTGCAGCCTCAACAGTGCCAAGTAAAAGGGGACAGCAAGTTCCCCCTGTGATGTCTGCACTCCTTGTAACGTAGCCCAGCGTTCAGCCCTCTGCAGTGGCTCATAGTCACCCTGGCATTCACCATAACCGCCAGGTCATTTTTAGAAGAGCTTAAGCATGAGTACATTATGGTATTGCTTCATGCCAGCAATTTGCCATCTGTGGCAAACTGTATGATCAGTGTCATCTTGTCTCTTTATTTATTGTGGCATATTGGGGTTTATGGTTTGGTTGCTTCAATTGTCTCTGAGTTTCTTTGTAATGTAAAGCAATGAAAAATGTTAAAATACCATTCCCCGATATGTTGATCATAGTGTTCTTTGTTCCTTCTTTTCTTTTTTGGGTTATTGCTCCGATTTTTTTTTCCAGTTTTCAAAAAAACATTTTCATTAAAAAACAAATTAAAAAATGGCCCTTCAAACTTTGTCTCCTTTTCCAAACCTACAAAAACAGCCCGTACTTTGTAATTCAGTTTTGTTCCATTGATTTAATTTAAAAAGGAATAGAAAATAATTGTTAGATTTTCTTATAGTCTAGTTGTAGCATTGAGATCTGTTTTACTCATTTAATATTTATTAAATATGTGCTGTTGATGTTGGAATAGCACAGTACATGTGTAACAAGTTAATGCCCAACAGCACTTTCTTTTAGTTACCTGGCCAACTGTGCAGGAATGGTTTTGACCCTACTGGGATGAAGGGAATTTCATGCCCTTTCAATGTTGTAAGCCTTGGTAGCCATGTTAAGAATGTCAGAGTGTTCCCGTCACCCCATTTGCCTTGGATGTTCAACAGTTTGAAGTTCATACCTGTAAGGGATTAGTACAATAGTGATACTGCTGAGCTGTGATAATATAAATACAAGTAGACATTGATATTAATGTAGTGGCACCACAGTGCCTTTGTACAAATTCATTCTATTTATTTGCTGACCCCCAGAATCTCTGCATAGCTAAAACACAATTGTCTGTGCTTCTGTGGCAGAGGATGTGTCAAAACCCCACTGTTTGGCAGAGTGAATTCAAGGAAGCACAGGAAAAGCAGATCCCCAGCCACCCCTGTCTATCCTGCAGGTGGATCTGCAAGAATATTTTAAAAAATACATAATTAGCCTAAAGTATAAGAGGATTAGAAATGAAGTAGAACAAGTAGAACTTGCATTTTACATGTGGTTTATTACATTAGCTTTTTTTTGTATCTGTGGTCTTACTGTGGATAACTTATTTTCTCACACCTGCTTATTTATGCAAATTAGTTTGCATTTTTGCAACTGATTTTTAACTCTTTGGATCTCTTCAAACCATTTGGGGGAAGCATTCATACTGATCTGTGCTGAATCACTGTGTGGCTGATCACATGGGACAGGCATGATGTTACTCACCCAATTTAACAGTGGCAACAAGCAAGCCTTTCTGCCACTCATGTTTCACTCACATACACAAAACCTACTCTAGGTGCTGCTCAGCCAGTCACTGTCACCCAATATTTAAATGATTGTAGTGAACATCAAAGGAAACAAACTTGACTGAAGTTAATACTCCTAAAAAGCTTACAGCTTTTCTTTTGGCTCTTTGAACGTAAGCCACCTCTAGGGATCAGAGCTAGTGCCAAATAACTATTTTGGCTTTAAAATTACTTCCAATTATGTGGGCTGGAATACCTCCCTAAAAGTCTCCAAACAGCATATGTAATCACTACTTTGTATTTCAATGTAATCTGAAATACTTTGGATATTAAAATGGAGTTCATAAGGGCATTTGTGATTGCCCTCAGTCACAACACTGAAGATTGTTTTTGTGGATCTGAAAAGTTCTGCTTGCTGTAGGTATTCTATCATTTCCACATATTCTTTGTGAGCTGAAGCACTAGAAAAAATGGATACTGCACATTAATTTTCTGGTTTTGCTTTGTACATTCCATATTTCAACAGTAATTCATCATGTCATTTGTTGTTTGTTTTTTTTAAAAAAAGCTATTTTTCCTGCTTTATGAGGGTCTTGAATTTTTAATAGCGTTTGCTCCTATTTTTGAGGCAGTGTGCCTTCTCTCTTCTTGTAGACCCATGTTTTTTAAATTCTATTCTGGAGTCTCTCAAACTTATTGAAGTTATTTCTGCAAACTGTTGGCTAGTATTAGGCATAAACAGACATTTCCTCTGTTTTGATTTGTGCTTTACAAAGCAAACTAATGAAATTAGTAATGTGGCAGGAGAGTTAAAAAATGCTTACTGCTTACATCTGCATTTAAAACTTTGTCTGAAATTTGACATTTTTAATAAACCCATTCACTGTAGATGTTGCCAAGGAGAAAAGAGATCTGATATTATTTATCATAACCTTTAATTTTCTGGTTGATTCTTTTTTTTCAAGTGTATCTAATTCTTGTTCTTCCATACAATTTCAATAACAAAATCCACTGAATAGTAGCCATCCTAAATCTAAAACTTTATATTCTGCACAGTGGAAAAACCTTCACTGTGTTGTCTGGAGATCAGCCTGTTTGGTGGATGTTATTTTTTCAGGGTAGGAATGCTATTGAAGAAACATGGAGAGCAATGTAGGCTGGCTCATCGAGGAGCGCTCATGTTGCTTCTTGAAGAGATGTTGACAATAGCTCAACAAAGGTCAGGAGAGAAGAACAAGCCTTCAGCTGCGTCAAGGCTGAACCAACACTGCTTGGGGCTCCTAGAAAGCAGAGGGGGACAGAGAAAAAACCAAGACTTGTCCTCACATCCTCCCACAGTGTCAGTGACCACTTCCCTGCCAATCCTTGGGTTATGCGTTCTTGTGAATAGCAGAGGACACCATAGGCAGGATGTCTGTAGATGCTGGTGGGTGCAGGTCTACCTCTGCCATGGCTGAGGGGTGGCTCCGCTCTGCATCTGTTGGTCATGGATATGCAATTAGTGGAACCAGCTTACAGCAGAATTTTTTAAAAATTGGGAAGGGAAGGGGAATCCTGCAGAGATTTGTATTTTTAAACATGTCCAGGGAAGGAAGCAGGCAAGGGCACAGACTTGAGCAGGGTCTGAAAAACGTTTGTGGTGAAATCTCAGTTTGGTGCTTTACTTAGTTTGTGCATTTGCAAAGTAAAGGTTGCATTGGACATGTTTCCGGACCCAGGCAGAGTAGTACTGAATTTTGGCATGCCTCCTAAGTTATTCTCAGTCTATAAGGTCCCAGTGAGATATCCTACTTGTTATTTAATTGACTTACCTACGTAAGGATGCCTCAAGGTGCATCAGATGGTGACCTGTGACTTTTTACCAGTAGGTAAAAAGTAACTGTTACTCCTGAGTCAGTAAAAGCTGAATTTGGATGTTGCTTCATTGCGGAACATCTTCCAGAAAATGTGGTGTTTGTACAGCTTTTTGAAAAAAGAAAAAAAACTGATGTTTCTTTTTTGGTTTGAGGAGTCTGTTGGTTGTTTCCTGTTTGTGGCTTTTGAGGCCTAACTAGACCAGTTACAGTTGGTGAAAGGATGTAAATGCACTTAATCATACAGAGCCCATGTATTTCTGCAGCACTGCAGCAGGAGCTGAAGAGTGGAAAATGCTAGAAAATAAGGCTCCATTGTGGCCTGTCTATTTGGATAATTAAAGTATTCATTCATACCTCATCTCCTTTGCTGTGATTTCTTCTTTCTCTGACACAGAAGTTATTAAGTGTTTAAAACAGATGTTGCCTCCCAGTCTGAGGAAGATTTAACAGATCGATGCAGTTGTTCATCTTATGATATGTCAAAAAGAGTATTTGACCTTCTCCCAGTGTATGATAACTGCCGGGTTGTTGGTTTGCATCTGGCCAGGGGGCATATTCTGTCTGGTTGTATGTTACACCCTGCAAAAAAGGAATCGTCCCTTTTCAGGGACAGGCAGGTGCCTCTTCCAGAAATGCCACTTGTTGCAGCTGGAAAGGAAGGCCAAGAACAGATCTTAAATTTTTGTAAGCACAGTATCTTTCCAGGTCAGGCTGGCTTCAGACACAGCCTAATGATGCCTGTGTTGTATGTGTGCAATGTGTAACTAGGCAACTTTATTTTTCAGACCTGATAATGGCCACTCAGTTCATATTAACATGATTTTGTGGCAGTTTCTTCCCAAGGTTCGGGTTTGATTTTTTTCTCACAAAATTAATATATTTTGTCAACAGTCAACAAGCACAATCCTTAAAAGTTTACAATATTTGGATTTATGTTGAAATCAGCATAAAATATAGATTTATACTATTCTCATGGTCTTCCCTACTTTTTATTTCCTCTCCATTTTCTTTTGTTCCGTCCAACTCTCACAGCTTTTTGCAAAGTGGGCAGATATCTGAGGAAAGCAGTTATAGAAGAAAAGCCCTTCTATTTTCTCTTGCAGGTTTTAATTTAGAATGGCTAACTCGGCACATTACGGATGCTACAGTTTTAGTTGCCGTTGAGGAATTGGCAAGTAATTATGGTAAGAGTTTGCCTTGTTTCAGATACTGAGAAAGATAATGATAGCTCTCAGAGAAGATGAAGAAAGTACTGCAGTAGTAGACTTCTTCCTTTCAGAGTTTGCCCAATTTAAAAATAATTGCTTTTGTGTTGGACTAAAAAGGTAAGTAAAAGGTACCTGTGAAGGAAGTGAGAAGTGGAAGTGCCTACGTCATTGCAGTAAATGGTATCATCCTTATTTCTTTAGAAGCTCTAGACTTGGGTCTATGTGAAGGAAAACCATCTTTCACATACAAAGAAACAGCAGAACAACTTAGATGTCAGGCAAAAAAAGAACTGCGTTGTGTTATTTTTTAATCCTTTGGTTCTTGTGATCCAGGCCCTCAGGAAAGTCTGCTCCTAAAGAGAAAATCAAATGAACCCTCGGGTTTATCTCTGTGTGCCACATATGTTTACCTCTAGGTGGGTATTTAAAATATCCTTCTGTCTGTCTGTGACTTATGACCATTTTGGGGGAGGAGAATGTAAGGTCCCTAGTAAAAAAATTTCTGTCTTTTAGAAACTCCAAAGCAAACACATTTAATGTAGCTGTCAAGCTTGATCAGCTGTGAAATATTATATGTTATAGGAACCTGCATATTGCATACAGTAGCATTTTAACATCTGCCTATTTGCTGGGTTTTTTTGCTTTTTGAACTTGTTATCTCTGTGTACCAGCATAAAAGATAGAGATCAGGAAGAGACCAGCTCTGGCATATTTGAGGCCAGTTCTAATTCTGTACATCTGCAATCACTTCTTTTCCTAGCTGGACGTGCAATTATCCAGTGTAATCCCTGGTATCTCACTCCTCGTTAAAAATCAGCTTTACCACTAGAAAACTATAAAAAAGTTCAGAGAAATAGAAATCATTCATCTAAACCCTAGGTTACCAATCCTATCCACTGCTACTAGAATGATTATATCTGCAAGTAACATAAGAATTTTAACTGCAAAACTTCAGGTTTTAAAACTCAAGTGGTTTTGCCTCCTTTAGATGCAAATCTAAAAGAACAATGAGTCCTGCTAGCTTAAATGATTTTATATATTCAAGAAATTTATGTACTTTCCTACAAAGAAGTCACATGCAGTTGTTATTTTTTTCAAGATACCCTATCATTAACTTTTTCAGTTTGTTTCTGATTTCCAAATTTTCCTATTTTTCATGCCACTTACCACTGCCACTTATTTTCACTGTGTTCTGACCTCCTAGTTTCTCCAAAATAGCCAATAGTGTAACTGAAATGTCATTAGTGTTTAAACTTGCTTACTCCACCTTTGAAGTGTGTCAAGCAAAAAGCATTCTAGCAAGCTTGAACATTATTATTTGAACTGCTCCATCATTACATTGCAGGTAGCTTATTGATTGTATTTGTCATCCTTCGTGTTTTCTATATTCTGTAGATTTTTTTATTATGACTGCTTTTTCTTAATCTTTATAACTAGCTCCTGTCCATAGCATCATTCAAAATTACTACCTAGACATGAACATATTTTCCTGAAGTTACGTATCTGTTAGATGTATCTGTTCTGTTCATCTTTGGATGAGGTTTTAAAATAGCAGGGATGGACCTTCCATGTTCTAGTACATCTTGTATCCAGACTTCCCCCACAGCCCACCATAATTCTTACAGAAGACCTACATTCTTCAAATGGCAAGAGGCAGGACATCCCAGGTCACTTCAACCTGTTACATGGTCTCAAATAACCTGCTTTCTAGGGTGCAGAGAAGCAGTTGAAGATAGGAGGTAAAAAGCTGTAACAGAAGAAGTCACCAAAGATCCAGACAATAATGGCAGCTATAAACATGTCAGCTTGATGGCAAATCACTGATGAGATAAAGGCTAACAGTAATGTCCAAGTACAAAGACTCCCAAACAGAAGTGGTAGACATGTAGTCAACTACAAAGGCCATCCAAATCTAGAAAGATAAATCACCTTGCATACAGAAACAAAATGAAGCCCAAGCTCGTGGGGTCAAACAGAATCATTAATTTTCTAATTACACCATAAAATGTCATAGCCCTTTCAATTCTCTCTTTTCAGTTCACATCGTGCTTTGTTTACAATATCCCACATGATTTTGCCATAGTTACTCATGTACTTTTAGCATTACTGATAAATAACCACTGCTGCTTCTTCATGTTATGGTTTCAGACTTTGGTCTCGTAAGACCTTAGAATGTTTTATTAGAACAAAGAAAGTTTAGGGATTTTCAAATTTTGTCTTTGAATTTACTGGAAAAATAAATTTTCTACTACCTCTTTGCTGGTAAAAAATTTGTACAAATTCAAAGTCTTTTGAGGCGTTCAGTCTTTATTCTATCCACATAGCCCTTCCTTCCACTTTTAGATAATAGAAGATTTCTATGAACTGTTCATTTACGGACATTCAGAAGTTTTGTAGTGTCTGGGTATGAGAATGCTCTTTATCTGACACTGAGTTCTATTATGTATTAAAATATTCCTGCAATATGGAACCAGACCAAATGAATGTTTGTGTTTCTTGCTTACAGCATGTATTACTGGATTTAAGAGACTCAGGGAAGTTCAGAAACTGCATTAGAAATGAGTATGCACTGAAATAGAATAGTAGGTTCATAAAGGAAATTAGCATAAACCTATACCTGAGACTTGCCAAGTAATCTCTACTTCTTTATAGAGGATATAGGCTGATAAATCCGAAGTTTTCCATGTAAAAGTCTTCATTTGTATTATAAAGAAACCAAATAAATTTTAAAAATTTACATCAGAGTTTCACATATTTGTACGGGTTTTGGACAATCTCAGCAAGGATTTCCTTCACCTCCCCAGTGACTTTTAGGTATCGCTGGAGGAGAGGAGAAGAGGACTTGTGGTTTTATTTTCTGTTCCTGTTAATTATATTCTTATCTTCTAATATATTACCATAGAGGATAGTGAAGTCTACTCCAGTAGCAGTTTTTTATGCTACAGTGTTTACTTATACTTTGTCTTTTTTATACAGTCTCAAAGCTGACATATACATTCTAGCAGACTATATTTTGACCTATGTTAGGAAATATCTAATATAAATTGAAGTTTAGGTACCATACTGCTCAGCAGAAATGTCTGAGAATACCTCCAAAGTGCATATTTTAAATTGTCTCCATTCTTTGCATAAACAAACCTGACAATTGTATGTGCAGGAAATGTTCTTTCAAATGAACGACAAGACAAGATGTGTGATTTTAATGTTTGCCCATTCTGGGTAAATTCATTTTAATGGGACATTTTTGTTAGATAGGGACATGTGAAAGAACTCCTTGTACTAATTCATGGAGCCTGAGGAAAATTTACCTCTCTGTTTAGTCTGTAGTAATTGCCTTGTTGAATGATAATTTAGCAAGCATTTCATAGTTTAACAAGAATGTAGTTGTCACTGTTATTTGATGGGTCATGTAAAAGTGTTATTGGTGCCATATTTGTTGTACTTTGCTTCATATATTCTGATTTGCTCAGATTAAAAAAGAGGTGAATTAAAGTTTTGCCTCTTGCCTAGCACTTCCAGTTTGGTTTTTTTACTTTTCTTTATATCTATTGATGGGTCTGTTGTAGTTCATCTTTTACTGCTGAGATAGGTCACCGTATTAGCTTTGAACATCTGACCTTCATGAAGGATTTTATTTTTTGTATACAGAAAAGAAAACTAGTAGACCAGTTAAAATCTCAGAGGGGTACTCACAGTTTGACAAGCAAGGATTGAAGAGAGCAGGAAGTATAGCATCTAATTAAATAGTGGTCGTGCTATTTTGGTGCTCAGGCAAATTAAATATGAGATGTATAGCTTAAAGACTGGAGCTTATGCTTGGGGTGTTCTGTCAGAAATCGCTCTTTATGCCATTGATGGATCTTGATCTCACTGTAAATAAGAGATTAATTTTTATTAATGCCATGTGTAACTCACATTCTAGCATGAATTTATAGATTCATGTATTTAGTAATGTGCTTTAGTGTTATCAGCTTTTAAGTACAGTTTTGCTGTG
>VYZV01043306.1:161849-213728 GCA_013401275.1 Pandion haliaetus | reverse complement strand
CAGTATCGGCAGAGGGGTTCCTCTCACGTTTCCCAACTCCCACACTACCAGTTCCCCTTCTTAAATATGTTCTCCCAGAGGCGCTACCACCGTCACTCCCCTCCCAGAGGCGGGTCCGACATTTTGGCACTGGGGAATTTTCCAGCAGCTTCTTAAAGGGGCCATCTCTGCAGCCCCCCTCCCCTGCCACCAAAGAAAACCGCGCCACACAAACCCATAACAGCATATCAGTAATTTGCTGAGAAAAAAGTGTCAGAGAAAAAACTTGTTGAGAAATTAAATACCTCCCATCTCAGCTGCTTTAAAACACAGCAGTGCCGATCCTGAGTGGTACCCGACCCTCAAGCTCCGACACTCAGCAGTCTGTGGCACACAGATACAGCACGGGCTGAAGAGCTCTGTAGTACCTTGCTTTTGCCTCTGAAGAGATTAAATACTCAAAACAGGCCTCAATATTTTTGGCTAACTTAAAAAATTAGAATGACATGTTTTGATAAATTCAGGTTTTCTTTAAAATCCCATCCTTTAATTCTTTATCAGGTGAACTCCCTTTATTCATATTTTTCAGTTATTTTTCTAGCACTGTTAGTAACACCTTCTATGTATGCTACTCCTATTTTTAGGGTTTTTTTAGTAAAAAACGCCATTTCATTCTTCTGGAATTGTCATACTATCACAGGTGTTACTAAAACAAACATCTGCATGTTAATGTTATTGGGTTTTTTGCGGTCTTGTCCAGACTAAAAGATGCATATCCAGAGTAAATGTTTTATAACATTTATGCTAAAATATCAATCTCAACAGTGTGGAATGAAAAGTTCTGTTTTATGGGTATCTTATAAAATGATCGTTACAGAAACTAAATCATATCTAGTTTGTTGTGGACAAGCATTATATACTTGTGGACAACTCAGCTGAAACTGGCATCTATATTACTCTGCAAAAGGAATGTCAACAAATAAATATAAAATCAGGTCATTATATTTGTTAGGAATACAGAGATGTCTTTCTTTTGAAAACAGACTATTTGGTAAACCATATACTTTACTATGGGTATCAAAATTAATAACTCACAAGAACAGTGATTGAAAAACATATTTACTTTTTTATTTTGGGGCACTCTACCTCTTCAGAGATGTAGAATTTTGTGTAATCACAATTACTGACAGTTCTTAGTTCAGTAAAACTGAGTGAAAAATAACTTCAATTACTGCAAAAATCCTTGTGTTTTTCATTTAACTTTTTTTCCAGTTGAGTTTATCCCAAAACTCAAATTTTTGTTCTGGAATAAACACACAGAAGACACATTTTGAAATATAAGCAGTTTTGAAGTAAAGAAACTATTTTTGTGGGGAGAAGGGAAAAAAACCCTACATTTATTTTAAATATGCTTTGGATTGAAGAGGTCATTCAGCTGTAGCTATTATATGAAATCTGTGTCTGTGTTTAATTTAGTTTCTCTGGCATTTATAAAGTATTTAACATAGTTGTACAGCATCTAACTTTGGACTTGGAAAACACCAAGTCTACTTGAAACTCTTAATTAAAGTCTACTTAAGAATGGGATTTTTTGATACAATTTGATAGGAAGGAAAATGTGCCGGTGTATTCAGCTCCCTTTACCAATAAACATTTTGATTGCTGTAATTACTGAAATGCTTTTATCAAGCATTCTTCTTACCAAGTCCTCATGTAAAGTAAAAATTATTCTGTTGGAAAGAAAGAAGAAAGGTAGTAAACTTCTCTTAATATAGTCCTGACTTCTCTGTCTGGCATTTTCAAGACCTTTATTAAATGCCCTACTGCACTGAAGTCTTGAGAGCCCACAGCTCGTCATACTCACGTGCTCATAATCCTTCAGCTACTTCTGTGGGCATAGAAGGAGGGTTATTAGTGTTTAATTATGTATAACATCACTTTTAGAAGCTGAGTTGAAGTTATATTGGAAAGTGAACCAGAAAAAGCATTTTTGCACATTATGTGAGTGGACGTACCTTATGAATCTGTAAAGCAGATGGCTACTCTGCAATCAGATGAATCAAATATAGCCTTCAACAGCTGGTGATTAGACATGAAGACCCAGTAAGAACTCATTCTTTTGGCTCTCACAGACAGTTTTTGTTTAATATTAAAAACCTCTATTTAAGGCTGAAGAAGTTACCCTTCAATTCACTATCCTTGTCAAGATAAAAATAAAGATCCTATATGTGAATTAAAATGAGGCACCTTTTAGGATATTTAAATCCTCCAGAAATAGTCCAAGATTCTGACCACAGCTAAATTCTTATTTAAAGTCCTTGAAGACTGGATTTGTGTAAATTATTTTTAACTTCCTTTGTTGTGCTGATTGTGCCCCCTTGGAAACAATTTATGAATTTGTGTTGAATCCTCAAATAGATTTGGCTGAAATATCTTTGAAAAGAGTAGACACCTTTGAAAAGATGAATCATGCCATTTCAGTGGTTTCTAAAATAATTGTTTCGGCTTTTGTTTTTGAAAGAATGTGTTTTGAAACCAAACAAAATTTTAAGGGCTTTAAAAAGTGATTAAGTAACCCAAGAATAAAATGAATCATTTTATTGACTGAAAGTAGGATTTAAAAATGTGGTATTTTCCCATTTGATTTCATCAACTGAGTGAAAAAAAACTATCAGAATTTCCATTTGGAGTCAACCAGAACTGCTTTTCCCTCTAGTCTTGCTTTGGTTTGCCTGCCTCTAAGTCCATTATTTACATAGCATCACTCCCAGGTTGTTGAGTGTAACCACCACCTCCTACAGTTAACCATGACATATGATCATTGGAAACTTTCTTGTTGATGAACTCCATCTTCAAAATTGCGTAGGTTTTCTTCACTTCCTACTCCCACTGAGTGTTTCTCAACTTCAATTAGAAATCTCATTTTCGGCCTTAATTTTCATAGGTAGTTTATGATCATAAAGTTTCTACAACGTGATAGCATTGATTATTGGTTAAATATCTCTTCACGATTATCCCACTCACGTTTAGAAAAAAACTGTGTCCACTTTCAGCTCTTGCTTTGATGGGCCAAACAAGCCAAGCTCTTTTAGTTTCATCTTGTGTTCAATACACTTCCATGACTTGCTCATTCAATTGGGCCTTCTTTGCTCTTGCTTCAATTAATTTCTCTTTCTTGAACAGTGGCCAAAACTGTACATGGTATACAGGATGTAGTTTCCAGACAGTGCTGCTAATATCACCCCGTCTATACTGGAAATACTTCATCTATTAAAACCCAAGGTCATATTTAACATTTTTTCCACAGCAATCTGACACTGTTGGTTTTTAGCCATTCTTGACCCACCCATATGCCTCTTCTTTCTTCTCTGCTATTTCAGTTGAATAGTCTCAGCTTAAAGTCAAAATTATTAATAGGATGTAGTCTTTTAGGACTCATATCTATCTCCTCCTCAGTGGTTGGATATTTGTGAATTGGCATTGACATGTTTCCTCTCTTTGGGAAATTGCTGCTTTCAAAACTGTGAAAGAAGCCTCTGGATTTAATCTGCTTTCATCTTTCTAATTCCAGACAGCTTTTGTGTATTTCCCTTCTCCTTTATTTTCTTCATACATGTTCCTCACAGATATGTTCTGGATACTTGTAAAATACTGAAATCTTTTGCTCCAGCTCAGACTCCCCCTCCTCCCTTTTCAGAGAGATGTAAAACTCCTCTATTCCCTCGACATGACTGGCATTATTAAATGTCTATATGCAACCGTACATTCATTTCTGGTGCCACTTCTCTCAGTGTTTTGTAAAGGTTACCAAAAGGTACTAGTTCCACCATGATGAGGGTGTCAAGCTTTGCAACTGCTTCCATGTCAGATGTGGTAGTTTCTGAATATATCATTTCCTATTAGTCATACTATCTTTCACCTTCTGTTCCTCAGCAAAAAAATTATTTGGAAAACAGGTCAAATATTAATTTAGGTTTTGGCTCATTTTAAATTGTTCAGCATTGACCTCCTTATCTCATCCCTTGTACATGCTCTTTGTCATCCCAGTTTTCTTTGAGCCTGTGTTCAGACAGGTGTTTCTGCCGTGGTACTACAAGGTCCCTCACATCATGTAGGATACAAACTCCAGAAGTTTTTAATCTTTAGTTTAAACAAATTCCACATCCCTGCCCCATGTTCTCATCCCTTTCAAGTCTCTTCTCGGTTCAGGACAGATCTTCTCACTCATCCCTTTCTTATGTTTTCGACTTCTGTCAGAAAACACTTTCAAGACTTCCAAATTACATGTTTCAGTTGCAGTATCTTAATGTACTCCTTCACCAGCTGTGTGACAAGGAGCAAAAGTCTTGAGCCCAGTTCAGGTACCTTAGTGTGAAAATACTGTTCTTTTTCCTGGTTATTTCTTAATGTCTGTGTACAATATATGTGTAATTGATCTTTATTACGAATTGTTGATGAAAAGGCTGGATAGTTTTTAGGGTTAATTTGCACAGGAGTGAATGCCACCCCATGAGCAGTACTCCAGATGTGTGCATCTTGAACTCAGCAGTACAGCTGCTCCGACAGGGAGCAGAGAGGCAATTTTCCGGCTCCGTATCTTAGCTGGCAGCATTTTCTGTGGGAGTTCATCCACTCCTCAGCAAAGACTTGAGTCCAGAACTCAGTATTAGAAGATACCTCTCTCTCTTACATCATATGACTAAAGCCAAGTTGCATTTAATCTTTTAATGTAAATACCTCCATTTAAAATTTAAGGCACTTCTCTTTTTCGTGATTCCTTCTGCTATGTGCAGATTTTAAAAAACACTGAATAAATTTTGCTTATTGGTTATTTTGGGAAGAAAATGTGTAAAATTAAAGACACTAGACAGATGCAATATTCTTCAGTAGCTGAAGTCATAAGTTTTGTGCCAGGCTCCCTAAAGTAACTCTAGTAAGTACAGCGTCCCCCAAAGTGTTAAACTGTGAGCACACAACCTCTTCCATGGAAAGGCTAAATGGTCCCTATATCTGTGTGTTTACATCTGTTACATATCAATATTTCTATGTATTCTGTGGACAAAAATGTAAATGGTTTTCTCTGTAGTGAAAGAAGCTGAAAAGATGTGTCCCAGGTGTTTGCATCTAGGGTATTCCAGCCACTGAGAGCTGGCATTCAGTCCCCAGGACCAAGCTTGATTCGGGCAGCAGTTAAACCCCCAAATCCCCATGTTGTAAATACCAGGTCCTCAACACCAGCTGGTTTGCTCTTGCATCACGTTGTTTGCCCGTTGTGCATGTCAACAGAGCCGTGGTTTAGCCGGTGTATCTGGTAAGGAAGCTGAGGAAAGATGTTGTCAATGTGTGTCAGAGAGAAACCATCCCTTTCTTCATGCTCCTCAAATGAGCAATGGCACAAAACAGAGGTCCTCATTGCCCATACCTGTGAACAGTCATAAAGTAAACAGTTCTGTGAATGGCATGATCTATTGCTGAGCATGGAAGGGGCAAGATAAATCCTGCACCCATCCTGTTTTTATTCACATCTTTGACAGGATTTATTTCGGGGGGGTTTTATATCATGTCAGATTTATTGCTCCAGATAGGAGTTCATCTGTTTTCCTGAAGGCTTAATAAACTACCTGTTTATTAAGGTAGTTATTGAAGATATGAATTTAGTCCAAAGCACCTCTGAAGGCTAGTTTAAAATTAAAGGGAAGGAATGTAAGTAGCATGCAATAATGCATGGCTCTCAAGACAGATACAGTATTGACACTAATAAAATTTTCATTTCTTAGGAAGTGGAAAACAGTTTAAGATTCAAATACTAAAGTAATCATAAATAAATGCTCTGTATGAAAATTTGAGCTAGGGGAATCACCTCCATTTTGTCAAGTATTGTACTATTTTTGGAGATTGTATTGGTTGGATATATTAAACTACTATTCTTGCATTGCTAGTTTCCTAATTGGTAGTTACTTTACACATACTGACACAATGATAGTTATCTTGGGTTGCTGCTGAAATTGTTGAGTGGTTACGTACATTTTATCTGGATTTGTAATTTGGTGGATCCAAAAATTGGAGTGTGGGTCCCATCCCCCATCGTAGGGAACTTGAATAATTCCAGAAATAGTTTCATGGAAGTCTGTGGGCCTGGTCAGATGAGCATCCACTCCTTGATACTATTGGTTCATCATCTGGATGAAAACTGGAAGAAATATCCTCAAAGTCTGCTTCAGCTAAACATTACTGAATAAGTACAATTTTCTATTGCACATTAGCGTACAATACGAATTGTGCAGTTTCGCATGCATGTTTGCTTTTTCTACGAGTGCACTGACAATTAGGCTGTCAATACAGGCATGACTGCAAATGTGCGCACACTTCACTGTAGGACTGTAAGGGACTGTGTTAGCATAAGTGAACATTTTGTTGCTTTTGCCACCACACGGCCCCCTGAATACACTGCTTGCTT
Source organism: Pandion haliaetus (assembly GCA_013401275.1). NCBI lineage: Eukaryota > Metazoa > Chordata > Aves > Accipitriformes > Pandionidae > Pandion > Pandion haliaetus. Next base: position 207,292 of record VYZV01043306.1, on the reverse strand, counting down.
TCTGAATCTATGAACACAGCCAGGTTCTCTAAAATGGGTACTATTTTGTGGCAATAGAAAATAAGCTTAATACTTAACCACACCGAGGATGTGTCGGCCTTGAAGGGATGAGGTATTATAAACACTGTCACCACAGACAGTTGAAAGAAACAGTGTGGGAGTCACAATTATGGGTTCAAGAACCTATTTTTCTTTTTTCTCCCACACACGCTCATCTCTTGTCATATTTTCTTTCAATGGTTTGCAAATTTCAGGTGTTTCTCAGAATGTCCTTCTGCTAAGGAGATTAATACAAATATTAACAGCAACCCAGAATCTGTTATCTGCATTTGTTCAAGGCTCCTCCGCAAAGCAGTACTGCAATAATGTTTACATGGCAGAGAAGAACAGCCCAAGTTAAGGTACAGATTTATGCGCTGACCACCAACATGTGGGAGTTAAGGCCATGAAGGAGACATTACTTCAAAGAATGCAGTATGCTGCCTGTGAACCCAAAGTACCCTTTTGAATTAAAGTACCTTAATTTAAATAGATTTATATTTAGTTTGGTTTCATTCATGAGAATGAGATAAGTGCTGGATAGATTGTCTCTATTATAACTGAACGGAAAATTTGCCTCTTTATGGATGCCCTGTTTCTTTCATGTCTTATTGTCTTCTTCAGGAAATGCTGTAATTAGTACATTACAGGCCTTTAGGATGGTAAGAGTGTTCAGTGTTTCTCCTCTGGACTTAAAGTATATGTGTTTTGAGTAGTCCAAATAAGGGGTCTTCAAAATTTTTTACATGAGCAAAGTAATGTTATTTTTTCCTAGGCTATGTGGTTTCAGTTCACATGGCTAAAGACCTATGTATTTCTAATTAAAACAGAAGTACCTTCTAGTGACCCTGTCAAAATCAAAACAAGACACCTTATGGAAAATGTTTGATATCCTTAATTACAATCAAGAATAATTGTTGCAATCAGTAATTAAAAGACAATTTTCCTGCATTCCAGTGCCTCAAGCACCTAACTTCTCTTTTGAGCAATAACTTTAAATTTAAGAGGCAATACAGGATTGCATTTTCTCATGCCTTAGCTCCAAATGAGCCATTAGCACTCAGCAGCAGATAATTTGGCCCTGTGAGCTGCGGTTTGCTTAGACAACACTTGCCAGTTAAGCAAAATGAGCCTCAGAGTTGTCACCAGTGCACTGATAATGTAGCAAGTGATTTTGGTGAGGTCGTCAGCTCTTCTAGGAAATAATAGGTGTCTGAAGAACACAGTCTGACAAATCTGTACTTGGCAGGATCACGTGCAAAGGAACAAGTCAGAAATTGAAAGCTGGATGATGAACCAGAAGTTAACCTAGTCAGCTTCATATGAAATATTCTCATCATAAGCTCCAGTCAGCCTAATGTCTGCAGTCAACACAAGCCTGCAATATCTGACTGAGAGAAAAAGAGCCAGAACTTGCTCATACTTGCAGTCTCATTGCTAATCTGTGTCAGTAATGCTTGAGGACCAGAGTACAAGATACTAAAGAGGCATCATAGTCAAGAGTAGTTGTCATCCTTTGGAAGTCATACAAAACCAGTCACCATGTCTGTACTGCCAGTTAAATCTTTTATCCCCATCTTTTAAATACTCAGACAGTACCTGTAAGAAGAGATCCCTTGACGTTTTCCTGTTTGTCTCTCCCCCTCTCTGTCTTTCTCCATTTTTTATTGGCATAAGGAACTGGAAGCAAGACAACTCAGCAGCTCTTGCAGAGTTAGAAGAATGCAGAAGAGCAGCTGCTAATTTGATCAAAATGGGAAAGCGGCCAGAGATCTGAGGAAATAATTACTGCAATTGGTCTGAGAGGACTTAGGCTGTCCTCTTCACACTGCAGAAAAAGCCATGCAAGGGGCAATTGAAACCCAGCTAAACTTGAATTAATGTAGCCAGTTGAGGAGGGATGTCTGAAATGGTTCACTGAAATTACCAGCATTATTTTTAAAAGAAAAGAGGAAACTGGAGGATATATGTAGCTTAATACTTATTCTTTTTTTTTTTTAGTGCTATGACATAATATTGCAATATATAATAATCAGAAATTAATAAAAAAGTTGTCAGATCATTGTACCATTTTAAAGATCTTAAAATAATTTTGTACAGCTTCAGAAGAAGACACAAGAGACAGAAAGATGGAAATTTAGTTATAGTTCTGAATCTTGTAACATTTCAGATAAAGTGCATTTTGCTTAACTACAGCTCTGAGTTGAGCTCCCTCCTTGTCCATGGCAGAAGAGATTTGCCAGTTCATCCAGTGGCTCTTAGCCTGGTTTGATGTTACAAAAGTGTGCCGACCTCTTTGTTTGGCTGCAAGCAGTAGGAGAACTGATAAGTCGTCAGCTGAGACCCTTTTCATCCAGGTGATTAATCTCCTCCCTCCGTGTCGCAGCCTGGCAGCAGAGACCACTGATACCTGTGTGGCTGCAGGGATGGTGAGCTGCTGCGTGGAGGGAGGAACAAAGGGCAGTGAGGGGAAAGCTTATATCCATCTCCTGCAGCTACTACTCACTTCCTCATGTCAGATGGTATCTTCAATGTATGGTTTTGGAGGAATCAACACTAGGAGTTGTCTGTGTCCTGGTATTTCCAGGGAGCCTGGATAACGTTAGACAATATGACTAACCTTAAGATAGATGAAAACTAACTGAAGTGAATACTACCCTTTCTGTTAAATATTTTTTTTTACAGAAAAATGCATCATTGATTAAAAGTTTTGGGGTTGGTTTTTGTTTTGTTTCTTTTTTCAAAAAATTCTGACCTTCCATGAAATGTTTTGGGTTTTCATCAAAACCAAAAGTTTCTGAAACCTTCTCAAGGAAAGCTGTTCAATGTGTTCACTTGGCCGCTCTGCCGTATCATCTCAGGGAATTTATAGAGCAGTTTATTTGTGGTCTCATCCTCTAGTCAATACATGTTCCTTCAAACTCCTGTTCTCAGTTTTCAAAGACACCGTCCATCAGAAGGTGTTGTGGCACTGGGGAATCTGGCTTATAAAGGAGAATGGAAATGAGAGATACGGGAGTGACACTGATGAGTAGAAAAGTTTCCTTGGGGGAAGGCGGTGACCAACTTCTGGCTAGCCACAGTCATGCCACATGGGGCTAAATTGTGCCCTGGACAGTGAGTTTATGAAAAAAAGATTAAAGGACAGAGATCTCCTCCATCATAAAAGATGGATGACAAGAGAAAGCTTTAGATCCACGTCCCCCAAGCAATGACTAGAGAAACAAAGTAAGCTAGCAGCAAACCGCTATTCCTGGGAAAGAGAAGGCAGACAGGACACCGTCCCTTTGCTGGGATACTCCCTGTTTGATCAGAGCCCTGTCTGAACACTATCAAGATACTGTCATTGCAATAAAACTGAAATTAGATTCATTACTTTTCATCTGGCCCAAGTTTTGGGTTCATTTGAATGATGTGAGAGACTGCACCATAATCTTTAAATGTTTTCTCCATTGGGGAAAATCAAGCCCAACTCGCTGTTTCCCAACGGACTGCCAAGAGGAAATGCCCCACATCTTATTTAAGTACTAATAGCAGTATGCTCAGAAAATCTTTAGCCTTTCCACCATGAATGCCTTCATTTACAAAGAGAAATATGTTTACCTTTGCATAGCTACGGCACCAGTGTGGACAGACTGGAGAAAGAAAGAGAACTCGATCTCAAGCTTAATTTAAGTAAAATTAAACCTGACATCAAGAACCATAAGCCCTTTAAAAGTGTTTTTTTAAGCTTTAGTATCTTGTATTTTTCTAGCAGTTTCAGGATAAACTGTGTTTCTTGTAGCCACCCTTTGATATCCATTCATATTGTTTGATTATCTGTTTTGAATGGAAAGAAATTAGAAGATATTACTGTGATCTCTATGACAACAGACTTAAAGTGACTATTGCAGTCTTGCAAAATCAAGATTTCAAGGATTCCAAATAGAATTAGATCAGGAAAATTTGCTCATTACTGAACCTTAACAGAATAAAAAGATAAAATTAAGTTAAAAAACATTGACAGACAAAACCTTCTGTGCTATCAGACTATTTGGAGGGCTCAGGTAGGGAGCAGCACATTGCTATGGACGTGGTACTTTCACATTTTGGCAGTTACCTGAAAAACTGCTAAAGTGAAATCTTTCTTTACAAGTTCTGCTTGAGCAATTGACAATTTATTCTGAATACGTCATCTAACTATTCCTATCAAAAGTTAGTATATACTTGCAAAGGCCCCATTTAAGTTTAATGTCCAGTCTCATTCTTTGGACTTATAGAGAATGCAAACAGTGAAATCAAGTGTGAAAATACTGTTAAATGGAGCCATAGCTCTGTAAACAGAGCACCCCATAAAAAACTTTTTTATGGTATCTTTTTAGGGTTCATTTCAGTGCCTAGCCACAGGCATCTGGTGCTGTTTGAGATGCTCTCAGGTCTTCCTCAGGCCACCAGCTATGGCTTCTGGAGGATGCTGATTGTCGGTCACCTGCCAGCCCTGTGCAGATGTCTCAGTGCATCTCCCATGGCAATGGGTGCCGATGTTTAGGCAACTGAATTGAGCCCCTAGTTACTACGCATTTGGCCTAACTGCAAGTGGTTGTGATTTTCTACTATTTGTGTTTTCTGTGCTATTTATATGTCTAGCAATAAATGTGGTTCAGTGCTTAAGTTAATGTCACACCTGATAGGAAAATAATTTACACACAGGTTTACAGTGTTTCAAATCTGACAGTGGCTCTAGGTCACACATGTCATCTTGTGAAACTGGAACAGCACTAGCAGAAGTATGCTGTTTATTCCTACAGTGCTTGGCCAGTATGATGACCACAAAGATTTCCTCATTTGCTGCCACTCTCCTGTGGCTCACTTGTACAGATTATTGCTGATGTGATTAGGTGTAAGTTATTGTTATCATCTGCGTTCATATATCCCAATTTCAGAGAGTGGCATGCAAGTAAACTGCATGCTTTTCTTAATGTGCCTGAACATGACTTAGTTCTGTCATTCTTTAGAAATTAAAGAATGTGGAGAACAAAGATAGCAAGCTGTTCTGGCAGTCTATGTTTATTGGGAAGAAAGAATTTTCAAATAAATAACTTTTGAAGTAGAGACTAACCACCCCTCTAAATACAAACTGTTAGTTCCAGGAGCTGGCAGTTCAAAGCAGAGGAGTTGGTCTTTATTGTCCCACCTGGGTGTCTAATGGTCCTTAGGTGTGTCTGAGTCCCGGTGGCGAGGACGATCCTTAGGAAACTGAAGAACTGCCTATTACTGGCAGTGACCTTCATGGTGAGCCCCTGGTTCTTCCTCACTGACACCTATAGGTTTTCAACTACACACTTTACTCTTTTAACAGAGAAGACCATTGTAAACGTGTTGAGGATCTTAGATAAAAGAGAAAGCAAGTAGAGTTAAGCTCGTTAAGTATCTCTAAAAAACACTTTCTGATTATGCGAGTCATTCTACTGCAGCCAAGAAAGCCAGGAAAACTAAAGCAACATTTCTTGAAAAGGGTAGAGGAAAATATGAAATGTTGTTATTATGGATTTGTTTGGCTTTGTTTTGTTCCTTTCTGGAAATGTGTTGGGGGAAAAACATCACCAGGACTCCTACGCCAGCACCTTGGTATACAGAGCCCTGAGTTCTTTTGCAGGGTTTTACTTTCTTCCTGTGCATGTGTGGCTGCCATCCGTGCTAATCAAACTCAATCAGCAGGAGTCAACTGCTTTGTATTAACTATTGTTCTCCTGACTGCAGTATTTTATAATAGATTTTTAAGATCTGCACTGACTCATACTATGCATATCTAATCAAAAGTAAATTAAACTGCATATGCTGACTTGATATTAATGACAGAATAGCATTTATGACAGCAGAATAGTGACGGTCTTTATTACATAAGATAAAAAAAAAGTCCAGTGTTTTCTTTGTTTTCTCAGTGTATATTATTGTGTATCCTTAGACTGAACTTTTAATTTTTAATTAGTGTTTTTATTCAAGGTGATTTAATATATAGCAGATGATTTTTTTTTAGTCTGAGTCCTTAAAAATTTCTGTTTCATGCACTTAAGTGGAATAGGAGTTCATACATATTCATAGTTTGATGAATTATGCTAACAACAGTTCTTTGTATTTTTAGGGAGTCTTTATCAATTTTCATGAGCATTTTAAACCTATTATATAGCACTTATGTTTATAAAATTGCTATAAGTAGTTGTCTATCTGGTCATCACTAATACAGCTATCTTTTTTCTGCTCTTTTGATACTTTAATTGAAAATGTGTGTCAGCATTTTTTCAGGGAGTTACAGTTTAACTATAAATATGAGTAATATACTAGTGTCTACAGAAACAACACCAGTGTACTAAATAAAGAGCCAAGGTAGGTTTAACTGCCTGATATGGATGCTGGTCAGTGTAGATATCTGCATGAGCTGCAAAACCTGCTCAAGAAGCCAATTAATTCTCCCTAACACAGCACGGCAAGTTCCTATACTGAGTTACTGAGCTTCAAGGTAGCTTCTGTCCACTTCAGTCGCTGTGGCTTCAGACCGAAGTGTTGGGCAAACAGGGGTGTATTATATATTTAACAAGTGCTTTCCTTCTGTGTGTAACAGACCCAGAATGGCCCCATCCCAAAGAAACATGTCCTACAGCGTTCCAGGAGGCTTCAGCTCTTGACTCATGACAGAATTTTTCCCTTCCGAAGGGGCTGAAGAACATTTTGTTTTTACAAAAGAAGTAGCTCTTCGGTCCCGAGTTGCAATCCCTGTGAGGGTTTGCACATGCATTTGGGTACTTCCCACCCAGATGTACTCTTCCCTAATCCCAGTGCCTTTGGAGAGACACATCTTCCTGTCTTTTGCTCAAGAAGTGATCAGTTTTGTTCTAGATGGCTCTTGTCAAACAAAAACCAATAATCTTTTCAATGACTCCATGGGGAGGCCTGAGGCTGTAACTCCTATTCTTTTGATCTTCCAAAAGATTCTCCCCATCTGTTAATATGTAATGCTGCTGCAGCATTTTTAAAGTATTGCCTGACCATTAATCCTCACAGCAGCCCCAGGAAGTAGGTAACGTTATCCCCGTTATTTATATTTGAGGTGGTCTACCTTTGAACTTGTCGCAGCAGCATACTAGTCAAGGTTAGAGCAAAGGGTCCCAGATTCCCAATCCCGCCTCCTCTTTTCCAGAAGCCCTGCTGTCTGCTGTGCCTTACCAAAGGTTTCTGCTTAGCATGTGCGTGTTTGATGCAATCCGAACAGTGAAAGGTAGGAGGGCTGCCGATGGAAATACTGTTGCCTGTATTTCCCGTGGTTTTCTTGTGGAATTTTTTGTTCACGGGTGTAGGAGAAGACCATTATCCCTTTCATCATCATAAGAAATTACTCATAATTTAATAGTCTGGAGAACTTGGAGAGTTCCCTTGAGTCAGCATTTGTGCTAAGTTAGCTGGTCGGTTTCTGGATTTTTACCTCTTTTGGATTCTCTCTTTTCTTCTGAAGCTACTCAGAAAAGAAAGGGCTAGAACGCCTGTCATGATGTCAAGAAGAAAATTTAGAGGTACAAAATTAATCTAGATTGTAATAAGAATTCAGTACTTTTATTATTAAATTATACAGGAGTTTAAATGAGAAAGAAAACAACTAATATGTGCAACAGCCACTAAAGAAAGCAAATAATTAGTAGATATTAGTATTTGCTTTATATTAATAAATCTAAAGCAAATAATTATCTGAAGGAAATAGCAATATACTATTTTAACTAAATCTCCATGGGAAGGTGTCTTATTTGTTCCTTCGGTGGGTAACAGTTTGTATTATTTATCTTCAGTTCAGTGACACTAGTGGAAGTAGTGGAATTGCTTCCATGAATTTACCAACCGAAGAACTAAAAGAAATGACAAGACTCTGTTACCAAATTGCTTATATTGTGTATAGTGACTGTGTTCTGATAAGCTGCAGAATAAACAGCAGCACTTCCTCCATGCTTGCTAAAAGCTTATTTAAGGAGATTATTCTGAATGCCATACACCTGGAGATTAAAAGCTTTTACATTCCATCTTGAGAGAGACATTAAATTGCTATTGGTTGTCTCCTGTGTTTTCATAAGTGGTGCCTAATGATTGTTTGTTATTACACATTATTTACACACATATGCATGCACATTTATTGCACTTTTTTAGGCCTTATTAGCTTTGTTTAAGCAACTCAAATATCAGAGAGTAATATAAAAAAAAATAAATACAGAATATTCATGCTGATATAATTGAGATTTGATAATGAAGAAGCTTTTGCACCTCTGCCAGGAAATTTAAGTCCTAGTTTTACATACCTATTCTAGACTAACACTCAGAGCAGGTAAAATGAATGCATTTCTTTGAGAAAAGTGTCTGGGCTGTGCAGTCATTTTTTTAAAATGCAGAGGTTTAGAAACAGCAGAATTTTAGAAATGTAATAATTCCTAACTGTGAAGTAAGCATTGATGAGGTTCAGCTATGCAACACAGAGCAGTCTGAAAGATCTCATTCCAAGGCAGAGAAATCCGTACTGTATAAAGGTACCTCTTTTGCTATATTCCCACTTGTAAAATTCTGCCCTTAAGTCGCAAATTCATCTTCTGCCAGTAAGCTAGAAATGGAAACACAGTTGCCTGGAGTGAATAGATTTTATTTGGATGCAGTTTTATTTCTCTAGTACATTTTTAAGCTAACTTTTTATTTTTATAGACCGAGGGAGTGAGGAGGAGACTAAGACTAGAATTTCTCAAAACAGAATGTTTCCTTCAGATGCGTGTTGGCTGTGAAAGCCTTGCATAAAGAAATCATTCACACACGCCCTGGTAAGCTGGAGTTCATTGAAGTGACACTGTGCTGCCCATAGCAGTTCCAGCCCACAGGCAAAACATTCTTCTGGCAAAATGCTATCAAATTCCCACTGCCTCTGTTCACTTAAAGAGCAATTCATAAGTAAGTAAGTGCCTTGTTTTTGAAAAAGCAGAGGAGCTGTATGTTCCTGGCACTCTGAGATGCCCAGCCCTGGATAGCAGAATGTATTTCCTCTCATAGGAAGTCAAGGGTAGGTTATTTTCATTTAGAATTTTCTGAATATTTTTTCTTTTACAACAAAATATGCTCTGGTATGGATGCTCTGAGTGAAAAGATCGCGCTGCATCAAATATAAGCTATCCTTCATGGGTATGACATCTGCGGGACAGAGAAAAGCATTGCAATGCAAGGTTCTCTTGTTCTACGTTTTGCATTGGTATTCACCCAGCTGTGCACTTACAAGCGGGAGATGAAGAATTCGATGTTCCCTCTGTTTGTTTTTTATTTCTTTTGGGTTTACAGTCACAATGTGGGGAGCTCAAAATTTCATCTTGCGTGATCAGAACATGGAGTTAAAACATTCAATAACATAATTGGAATTACAAAAGTGGTTAAAAGATAGGATTTATTGAAAAAACTATGACATGTAAAGAGTAACAAATTCTGTCTGGGCTGTTCACGTGTGTTACCAAAGGTTAGTCTTTTTTCTAATTTTACGTCTTTTTAGTTTAATTACGGTATTTTTGTCTTGACTTCTAAGGGTTGGGTTCTCTTTAAGTGAATATTAGAGTAGTTGTAATGATGCCATGACTTACATTTTTGTATATGCTACACAATAGATTCCAACTGTATATTTAGAGGTGGAAACCTATTGACTGGACAAGTATTAGGTTATAATTCACATTAATATTATAACATCAGGTGGTTGATTTTGATTTGAGTTTATATTTACCCTTATTTTATTAAATATATTTTAGCACCTCTCATATAGCTTTGTATCTTCTTTAGCCCTTGCTATATACTGAGATACTTAGGATAAATTAACTTCTAGGATGCATTGGTTTACAGTGATTCACATCATCCCTTGCTGAATAAGTAAATACTTACATTTGGTTGCATTGGTATACCCCCGTTAAAATATATGGGTCTGTATGATTATAAATGGAAGAGGAAGTTGGTACAAGTTTTGGGGTTTTTTGTTTGGTTTTTTTTTTTAATTCACTGTTTGATTGCCATAAATTATTCTGGATTTATTCTTGAACAATGATGAAGAAACCTGCGTCACACATGTGTGACAAGTTCTGAAAACTAGACTACTTTTTTGAGTAGTACCAATACTAGGGTCCAACTTTACTCTGCAAATCATGTGAGAGTATTGGAAGTCACTGAAGTTTTGTACCTTGTAATTCATAAGATAATTTGATGAGGGATTATCACAGTGCCACAAGATAAATAGTGTGTGAATTAAAAGCTGGTATTCCCACAGATAATTTTCTCATCATGTCAGTGCAGTATTACATGGAGTGTGAATTTTCTATCATTTCTCCTAGTCCACGGACTGTCATCTTCCCTGCACCTGTTTCGCTGATGACTAAATTCTCACCTGTCCTCTTCTCCAGCTTTCTCCTTATCTCTCATCGCTGTTGTCCTGGGCCATTTTATTATTGCTATCCCTCCTCTGTGCTTCATTAACTCTCCCTCTTCTCAGCACACTCTCTTCCAAATTCCCAATTTAACATCAGCTTCACCACTGCTTTCTCTGTTCTTTGTCTTCCTGTTAATTTAGAAACCTCATGGATGATATTTTTAGGATTGTTTCTCTTTTGTAAAAATTAACAGAAATGTAAAAAAAGCTATTTATTATTATTTAAAGCATGTACTCTCTAAACGTTATGCTAGATACCAGTCGGGAGCCACGTTGTATTTGTAAATCATACTGCTCGGTGGAGCCTGGCACTGAGGTGACATGTTGCCACCTTGGTACTCGTGGGTCCCACTGACACCATATGTAAAGCTCTGGCCTAACTCATTTCCACAGTCAGATCTATTTCCCATCCATGTTCCCTGTCTACAAGGTTGACTTCACGCAGAGAGCTGGCATGGTGTCTGAAACTCCGGCGAGGACGACTGCCCAGGCACGCTCAGCATCTTTATCCCAGGCCACAAGCTCTCACTCCTTTTGGCCTCGGGAGCGGGCGCTGCCGGGATCGAGTGTTGTACAGCTGTCCAGCAGCGGATATCCGAAGTGCCACTGCTCCATAGTGCAGTGTGAGCCCTCTCCTCTGAGCAGCGGGATTGCTTCCTGGCAGTAGCAATGGGAAGAGGTTCGGGTTGCAGGACTGACAACCTGCAGCACGCTTTTAATTTTGCAGCGTTGTCACCAAGGGGACAGTTGGTGCTGGGGAGGCTGGCACGAATGCCACAGTGCACTCCTCAGAGTTCATGGGCGATGCTCTTCATAGCTCGGGGGGCCAGAGGTGGGCTGGGGATAAAAGCTGTGGTGCAGATTCTCTTCTCCTACTCCATTTGCTTACTGCGTCTGCTCCGTTTGATTCCATGCTGTTGGAATCAAATTTCCTTTGTCGCCATCTAATATGTGTATTTCAAAAGAGGAAAACCAGATACCTTTTTTTTCTGATGTAACTCCCTTTGCAGAAGGGTTCATGATGGCATCAGGCTGGTTGAGTTCTAGAACGTTGTGTAATTGCCATTGAAAGTTCCTATAGTTGCCAGAGCTATTAACTCTTAATAAATTTTACACTATCCAAGATCTTGAGAGTCACTGATGTGCTTTTACAGATTACAGAAACAGGTGATTTTGTTGGTTCAATGCATCTTTTTGCTTTCTCAGTAAGTTTTATGTCCATTACTCTAACAGCCTTACAAATACACTATGACTTTGCAGTGAACAACATTTTCTTAGGAGGAGCTGATTTAACTGTGCTTAGCCATACACTGTAATTGTCAGTGTGGACCTATGAGAAATAAATAAGTTCATCATCATTATCTTTAGCATATTACAGTTTATTTGCTTACTCATTATCTCCTTGAAATGGAAAACCCTTATGAGCAATAGAAAATCTGAAAGACATCTGATACTTGTATAAATAGCTATGCTTATTGCTTTTTTACCAACTCATGTCTCTGATGATGTGAATTTACTAACCCCTGTAGCTGCAAATTAATCATGAAAGTGTATGGAGTGCCACCAAGCTAGGATCAACGTCACAGTGAATGAACTTGCCCTCTTCCATTGTCTAAGTGGTAATTCCTCATTATTCATCTCACAAGAAATGGTGTCTTGTCGTACAACTTACTTTTAGAAAAAAAATGATTGCTTAGTAATGCCAAAGTATTGCATAAAGTGATATGATTAATGCTCTTCTCACTAGATGTGCTGATGGAAGTAAAGTCTTATTCAATTCCCCTGTGGAGACACAGTGAACCAATATCTTTGGCAATAACTTTAAGCAGGAAGCTTTCTGCTTATCTCAGCTGTATTGCATAGTCATTTCAGAATGCAGATTAAATAGTTGGAAAGAGTTTATAATGTGGTTGGATTTTCCCTAAGTCACTGAGGCTTCTTTCACTGAATACAGGTTGTGGTGGAGCTCTTTCCCTTTCTACCATTTGAGACCATTTAGACTTCTTCAACTTTGTTATTGTTTAGTATAACTAATGCCAGATAATATGACACTTACTTAATTGAGTGCAAGTAGTTCTGTTTTCCTCGTGCCTTTTATTGGTTTTGGCCAACCACCTGCCACAGACAGTTTTTATATCTACCGCAAATATCAGCTCAGATAGCTGACAAGACCCACAGCATTTCATTAAATTGTTATTGCAGGTTAGCTTCTCGATTCCTTTTACTGGCTTTTTTTTTTCTATGAGAAATCACAGGCACATTGAACAGCTCTTCTTCTCTTTTATATGTCTTTATATTAAACACGAACCGTAAGAGAAAGCAGTAAGGCAGAAAACTTCTTCATATTTGGAAATTAGCTACAGAATGCAATATGGGCGCCTTGCCATTGAATAAGCCTTGCAGTTTGTGTTGCCTGCTATCGGGGCAGTTAATGTGCTGAAGACGGTTGGTGGCAAAAGTGAGCAGCGGCACAGGGCAGCCTTCCTCCCCACCACTGCATGCTGGGCTCCCATACAGCAGGCAGTCTTGGCTCGGTGTCCTGCTCGGCGGCTTCTGCCTCTTTGCCTTGCTGATTTTGATTTCTCTCCAGACTGTTGACTAAACTTATAGAATAAACCTAAAAGACCAGGTCCTCTTTCTCAGCTTTTTTTTTTACTTTATTGGGAGTCAAAAATGTAGGTGAAGCTATCACATATGGCATTCTGAAAAAAAATGCTTAACTTTTCTTACAAGCAAAAATAAGAAGTCACTTCCAATCTGCTATATAGTGAGAAGAAATCAAGCAGACACTTGCAGGGTGAAAACACAGTACATGTCTGGCAAACTTTTGGAAATAGTAGAGTCAGTCAGCTTTTGGATAGACTCATCATAATTTGCAAAACCATGGTTATTTGCAAGCAAACTTCTGCATGGTGGAAAGCACCGCACAGTGTTCTAGCATGTAGTGATACCCTTTTTATTTGTACCTCTTCTAAATGTTCCCTTCTCTATAACACAAGGTCTGTAACTGAGTCTTTTAAGGCTCGCTCCTACATATTATAAGCAGCTGGAAAATTTCACACACCCACTGAAGGTTCCAATGAACACAAAATACCACAGAACAGATGCCAATAAGAGGTATTTTTAGCGGCTCATGTCACAGTTGCTGTTTGCCTCCGCCGTGACAGCTAATGAGCTTTGAATGGCTGGGAGAAATAGTGCATCCTGCAGTAAAAGCCTGAGAATGCCTCTCCCTTCTTTAACACAGGCAGTAAATGTTTGCTTGGGGTCTAGCTGAAGCTTTATAACAAACCATTAGAGCACATTCTACACTGGTTAAATGGATTACACCACAGACCTCCATTTCATACATTTATTTCCATAAGAATCTGGCTTGACAGCTTATTGTTTGTTTGCTCCATAATATTGGCTGCTAGAGGTAATGTTATTGTAAACAGAGCTTGACTGAGTGAACATTTGTTACTAGTAGTTAATATTTTCCTACATTTTCTTGGCTTTGGACAAGGAGTACTTAAAATGTAAGGAAATCCATTCTGTACATTTTTAACTGAAGCTGAAGCTGTTTATCGTTACATAATGGTCAAAATTCTAAAAATGTCATTGATTGAGTGAAAGAAGATCGTCCTTATGTTGTGGTTTCTTATTCTTTCTCCTTTACTTTGCACTGTTATATTACACAGAATGTAGCATGTTCCATTCCCAGGAGAAAGCCAGATTGATACTGAATGTGTAACCAGCTGGGTGTTTACCCTTCATTATTCATACTGACAAGGCATGAGAGGAAGAAGTAGAAAAAGAAGGAAATCCGAAGTTGTTGGAATAGTTGTTCCTTTCGGTCTCAAAAAATGCTGATTTGAAAATTCAGTTCAAGTGACTTAGGAGAAAAGCTCCTGCATACTCTGTCAACTTACCTGCTGTTTTTATGGTATATGTTCATAGAAATTATTGACTGACATATTGAGGCAATATGGGTTTATTATTCTTGTGCTTCCTGAAGAACAGACACTGAGTGTGTAATTACAGAAAGCACTGGATGGACCTCCTTCCACTAGTCCAGAGTGAAAGTTGTTTTACAGTTGTTAGCCAAGCGTAAAAACCTGTGTAAATCCAGAGAACATTATTTCGCAAGATTTCAGAAGACAAGTGGAAATGAACCAGAGCAGAACTGACTCTCAAATGATCAGATCATGACACCTTTTATGTACACATATGCAGGAGGTGCCTGTGGGATTAGAAGCATGCATCCCGGAGAAGGGCTGCCCAGCATCTGACATGGGGTTTTGAACACGCTATTTATTCTTTCTCAGCTGGCATAGAAACAATATATATTTCCTGAGACGCATTCTTTAGTACAAGAAATACGTAAGTTTATACTAAACAGCTTCTATCCTCTGCAAGTCTGGTGTTCAAATTATCAGTGAGAAACATGTGAATAGGGCTGTTTGCTTTCGGTTTGTAGTCAGGAAATTGAAGCGGAGCAGCTAGGGGATTCCCCCGCTGCATGTACATTTCTGCATACTGTTCAGTCCGAGGCTTGTTACTTTAAGCATGACTGCAAAACATTACTTATTCACATTCAAAAACTTTCTTTTTGCATGTATTTTTTAATTTCTGCTCTCCTTGTCTTTTCTTTGCAATCTTCAGAAGTCTGGTTTCTGTTTTCTGTTGATTTCAAAGGTTATTGGCTCATCTGCACTGCATTTTGAACTGATTTGGTTGTGAACGGTTCTCTTAAAGTCAGTTTTCCTGGCTGCTAGCAAACAGTAGGAAAGCCTTAGATGGTCATGAATACCTGTATCAAGCTTCATCTACAGAAGTGAACTAAATTGGCCAGGGCAGAGGCAAAACATTATTTCCTGATCATCCACATAATTAAATGTTTGAATGTTTTTATGGTTCATGGGATGTTTCTGCCAAGGCCAACTGGATCTCTTGCAGACCGGTAAACACGAACCCCACACAATGCAGGCTTTGGCTAAAGGTGTGGGGTTGGTCAGGGCTAAGAAGTGGAGAGGGAGGTTGGGATCTCGCTGTGGGTCCTTCTGGTTGGGTGGTAGGAGAGTGTGAGACATCAGGGACATACAGTTGGGGTCCAGCTTTTGGTCCAGGCATTTGCGGGTCCATTCAGAGGGAACATTTTTGCACCCACCAGGGTGGTTCACCAGGATGGCCTCCCATGGGCAGAGGCCCGGTTATGGATGTGGCACTCCATTACTATCTGTCCATGGCCCATTGTGTAACTAGGGATGTGAACACCTCATGAGACATGCTTGTAGAAGTGGAAAATGGCAACTTCAGTCCCTTAGCTCTCGCTGGTAAATGTGTCACTAATATCTAGAAGCATCATGATCATCTCCCTACATTGAATATGTAGCCAAAACTGAGCTTTTGCTTTCTTTTGTGCCTGAAAAGATTTCGGTTTGTTTTTGACTGTTACACCAAGTTGTCTTTTGGTCATTGCTGTGGAACAGCAGCGTGTGATGTCTTCAGTTATTTCCCACTTTGTCCAAGACCATGTGCCATCAATGCCAATCAACTCTTTTTTCTTTTTTGTCTGTTTCCTAGTATCTCTAATGTTTCTTTATGCTTTCATTCTTCTTTGCTATTCTGTTGCCTTTTAAGTATGTTTTCTCTTCTTTACCATCTGTGATATTCAGCAGTTCGGCTCTTTTTTGCCATATCATATATAATGCTCTAAGATGAGGACTGAATTCTTACTGTAAATTACCAGTGAAATATGCCAAACCAGTGGCACTCTTGCTATAGATGATGATAAAATTTCAGTGATGTTTTAAAAAAAATTTATATATGTTCATTATCACTGTCAATATCTTCTTGTTTAGTGGAAGGAATATTAACTATTTTGAATGGTTAACTACAGCATAAACTGGCATACCTTGAGATTTTTAGTAAACCCTGGAAATTACTTTTCTGTCTACAGCAGCCTTTCTGTTGGCCTTCTTTCAGGATCTTGAATTTTTCACAGTTCTTCCGCTGCCAAATGTTGGCTATGAAGTGATTAGTTTTCTGAGAAATCCACTCTTGGCCTCTGTAATGAAGATAAATGCACTGGATTTCCATATCTCTAAAGAGTAGCTTTTAAATAAAGGATACAGATTCTGGTGAATTCTGCTTGGATCCAATTTTAATGACTAATTTAATCATTCAGTAGCATTTCTCTTTACTAAAAACAAATGTAAACTACATAAAGAGAGACACAGATCAAAAGGAAAAAAGGAAACAATATGTTAATTATTGTTCCTACCTTCAAAATTGCTTTCCTTTGAATAAATGCAGTCATGTCAAGTAGCAGATACAGCAAACATTGACTGTCTTATCATATACAGTTAACTCTTCTTTTTAAAGGCTAAAATTATTATTTTTTGCAAATTATTGGCAAATGTGAGTGTTTAATGAAAAGAACTTTGGCACTATCAATTGCCTCAGAACACATCCATATGCTAGCATGTGTGATACTAGATGGCTGCATACCTCCAGCATGATGTTTTGACCAACATTTTAAAAAAGTTGAACCAAAACAGCAGGACTAGTCCAGGCTCATTTTCATGACCAAACCCTGTGAAGAGAATATCACCACTGTTTCTATACTAGCTTATTTAAGTTTCCCCATCAAAATAAGGTTTTTGAAATGCAGAGAATGCAATTAAGTTTATCAGGGCTTCCAAATTTTAGCACTTTTCCTTCTTCTGCAGCAGCTAGCTGTCTTCTCTTTATATTCCTGGGCAAAAGTGGGGTGAAACTGTGGCATGTAAAGATTTTTAGGTTTTATAAGGTGTTTTTTTCAACCTGAACAACCAAGGCTGTGTTTACTTCTGCTTCTACGAACTGAGCCTGAGATTTATCTTCTGTACTAGCAGTAAACTTAAATGTTCTCAGGAAGAGGATTAACAATTTGTATACTGTAAAGGTAGTGCCTTAGAGGCGTCGTTCTTTAAAAATAAGGAACAGTGGTGTCTGTGTTTACTTTAAACAGGGAGAAAATTGATTTGCCTGAATTAGCTTTCAAAGTAACTTTATGAAGTGTAAGGTGAAGCAAAAAATGTCAGGATATTAGAAATCTACAGGAAAATAAAAGTATGCTCATAAATAATATAATAGGAACAGTGGATTAAAAAAGTAAGAAGATAAAAGCCTTTTTTTTATATTCAGTGGAAATGCAGCAGCATGTGTTTGCAAAGAAGACTCCAGTACCTTCTATCTGAGGGTTTCCTAGGGTGGTTGTATTTTATATACTTTCAGTAGGAGCTGAAAACTGTTCTCTGTCATTAGCAACTTGTAAAATAAGTAACAGATGCTTTGGCTGTGTGTGGCTGAAAGAGAATGAGCTTGGGTTGTTCCACTTTGTATGTCTCTAGCCAAAATAGCTGTTTTTACTAAGTACTGACTGATCTGTACAGAATCAAGGTAGGTTCTTTACTAAAAACCTCTGAATGGTGATTTAAAGATAAAAAGAGGTAAATGTGCATTTCTTTAGATTCAGTGCAGTTTGGAGAAACTGGAGAAGCCGTGGGATTTGCACTGGAAGACATTGAGGTGAGGTTGGTCACTTGGCTGGGGTTTGGAATAGTGGTTTTTTTTTAAAAAAGGAAACAAGCACAATCAAAATAAAATATAATATCAAATATTCACACTCCTTGGATACTGTATAAATGAGTAATTCTATCTAGAGATAAGGATTTATAATGCAATAAATGCTTCCAATATTTCTTACACAAATTTTCCTCTTGGGATGAAAACCAGTTGGAGAGGTATCTTTTATGTGATTCTAATATGAGCAAAAAATATTTTTTGTATAACCCATTGAACTTAAAATGTATCACTATAATATCAGCGGCAAGATTATTCTTGTGCACTTTCTCTAAATTCTGTTTTTATTTCTGATTTCAGTTCATCATTTGGAAACCAAAATTTAATTAAGTGAAAAATATCTTACTTTTTAAAAGCAGGAATAATCATGGAAATACGTGGATTTCCTTTCCATTTTCATTTATTGGCTTTCATTTTTTTTTTCCTTTTTACTCTGATAATATTGATTAGTTGGACTGGCTGCTTTGCGCGGCTTTTTAAATGTTGCTTAACACTTTATAAAATTAAAGCAGTTGCAGAAAATATCAGAAACAAAACTAGAATAAAATTAAGTATTTAACAATGAACAGGGAAGGACATCTTGATTCTCATTCGGTGTCTGGTGAACTTTAATTTTTTGAGATTTCTGTATTGCCACTTTGCCAGCAGACTTTATGTAATGTTTTAATATACAGTAGAAATGATTCATGAAGCAGCTAAAAATGATGTGCAGTGTTGGCATGAAGTGGTTAAATATCAAATTGACTGCTAATATCGGTATGGTACAAGTCTGCACATCATCAAAACAAGCAAAAGGACGAAAGGGCAAGAGGTCTGATGGTTTTGGTTTTATTGCTGGTCCATCTCCACTGGCCTTGTGAGGTGGGAGTAATGCCAGAGCAACGCTGCCTTGGTATAACACCAAGGCCTGTTATTATGGCATAATCATATGATACTGTTGCTCTTCTCTCAGGGAAGTTGATCACCAGTGAGAGACATGAAGAGAATAATCTGAATAAAATGTGTCTTTCGGACACCTGTTCTTGGGGTAAAAAGCTTAGGGTATACGTTATTGTCCCACCGAGTGTTCTGTATTTACAATGAGGTTCTGTGTGTTTATACATTTGCAGTGAAAAAGACTTTTTCATATAAAAAGTACTGATAACAGAGACTGCAGCGCAGTGTTTGTAGTGAATGTAGAAAAAAAAAAAGATGTACAAAGGCAGTGTAAGCAGACCTCTTTCCAGCGCTTTAGCAATATCAATGGATTAATCATGATAAGGTCTATGCTAAGTAAGCATGGTTTCTCTTTTTGGGATTGGTAAATGAATGCAGAAAGGCAAAATGCTCTCTCTTTCAAAAGCAGTCACTGATAGCCCCTGCCTGATTTACAGCAGGTTAGACTTGATTCTGAGAAACCAGGGCAGCCGCAATTCCCACTGAAGTGCTGCCAAGCCGAGGGCTGATTATTACAACAATAAATCAAGGTAGCTGCTTGGAACTGGTGGAACACATCTCAGTAGGCTTGTAGCATCCAGTGTAAGTAGTAACAGGAGAGGTACTGACACCACAGGAAAGAATATTTGAGATAAGTTACTGTCTTACTGAACTCCTGGGTAGTGACCTGATCTGTTACAAGATCTGAATCCATCTGCTAAGGCGTTAGTGTTACCTGGATCATAGGATAAAGTACTCAGAGAAACCTGTCAGTTTTTTCCTTTGCTTGCAACAGTGCCGTGTCATTGTGGCTACTCCGTTGCACTTCGGTTGCACAGAGCAGATAAGCACTTTTTCGTTAACATAAAGAATTGCCAATAAGAGCACTGTCTGTCAGCTTCTTCTCGAACCCCCCTCTCCTTTCTGTGATGCCAGCCCTGTCACAAGTATGGCTGTGGTCTGAGAGCTGCTCTCACGTGCCTGAAACAGCTTCAGAAGTTGCTCTGCTGTAGAAAGGTGAAGAAGTGGAGTGGTAGGTGAGCCACCCTTCCCTATTGCTTTCTGACTCCCAGGCTGAAGTAGTGAGAAGCAATGCCAGACAGAACAGCTGAAAGGCAGTTTCCTTCTGCTACTCATAGCGTGGGATGCTTTGGAAGGCTGCTCCTCTTCTACTGCCACCACACCAGCACATCTGGGAGGCTTTGGCCAACCACTGGAAGGGACAGGCTTTTCCAATGGCCTGATGTGAATGTTTAAATTCCAGTAGGCCCAGACCTGGAAATTAGGTATTATCATTTGGTACGTGGGAGAAGATTTTGTGTTTCACCATGGAGGACCTGTAAAACCACTAAACTTATGGCCCTGCTATTTGAGTTAAGATTTAGAAAGAGGGCAAAAGTCTGCATGTAAACAGCCCAAGACCTTGTGCGGTTCTGTGGGTTGGAGTTAATGAGGTCAGTAGGTCCAAACCAGTAAAAGAGCCGAGGAGCTGGCTGCATGACTTATGCTGGCAGGATTTGTCCCATAGGCAATGGGAGGAGAAGTAGCTGGGGAAAAGAAATGGCCGAGGCTATAAAGGGCCTTAAGATATCTTCCTTCCCCCCTAATCACAGCTGTGTTCTCCAGGTACTGAAGGGTAGCCTGAAGGAAAGACCCAGGAAGAAAAGACTAATTTGAGAAATGCTTAGAGAAAAATAATGAAACAGTTCCCTACAAGTGACATTTCCTCTCTGGTTATTGAAATGCTGCTAAACATGCACACACGCTTCAAGACTTAAGATCTTCCATAGTCAGTAGGTGAAAATCCAGTGTGATTTAACAATTGATCTTTGCCAAGCAGTTAAATGCAAATGAAACAGTCTCTAAACTAAAGAGCAACTTAATGTAAGATGAGATGTAAGTATATAATCTTTCACTCTGTCTCGTCAGAATAAGAATTTAATTTAACTTACAAGGAGTATGCAAATGGTTTCTCTGTGTTGTCATTCATATTCCTTCTAATGGGAAGCCAATTAAAAGAAATGGAGAAGACAGAGAGGAAAAAAACATCAAAGATAAGTTTGACCTAAAATACAGATTTTACATATCACGTTTACAGACTATAAGAATATTTCCATTTTTTAAGTAAATAGTGTAGCATTAACAGTGCTCAAAATTCAATTGATTATGAACTGGTTACAAATAAAAGGAATTAACTATGCTATTTTCAATTATCAGGGACAGAATTCAAAACTAAACTAATAACCTAAGCAAAACATGTACAGCAAACAAGTTTCTTAGAGTTGTTTAACTTTTCCTAATTAAACATGAATAAAAGCATATTTTATTTTAAGATATATATCTTATAATTGTGTTAATTAAGCTAGGTATGTCTGTGGTAGATTTACTCTGTAAGGCTGTAGTATTTTATAACAGGTGTTTGTAAATTAAACCCAAAGCATAATACAAGGCATCTCTTACTTCTAAAAATAACAGATAGCGTTTTAGCTAAGCCTACATCCTTCACTTTTTTTCAATAAACTAGTCAGAAGTCATTCAAATCAACAGTTTCATGTCTGCTTTGGCCTGTCACATGTAACACTTGTAGCTTCTGACTCAAAGTCTGAGCCAAAAAAGAAATTTCCATCTGCAGAAGCAGTAATTGTTAATTAAAACTCTTTTTCTCATTTGCAAGAGTTGAACTAAGCAGCATTATAATTTGGCTGGTATTTCAGTAATTAATAGCAGAATTATTACATTAGATGTACAAGATTTTTGGCTTGCTTAAGTCAATAGCTTGTTTGAGAGACTGTGAGGGAGTTGGTTAAAAAAAGTAAATACTAGGAGAATCAGTAGCTATGCATGGCATGGATTAAAAACTGGCTAAATGGTAGGCCTCAAAGTTAATTTTAACTAGCAAGTGATCATCAAGGGGATGTAGGATACCGCAGTAGAATTCCCCATGATTCTTCCCTCTGCACTATTTAGTAGTCTTACCGCTAAACAGATACTACAGGTGGAAATGCAAAATTAAATAAAGAAGAATTATGTGAATAATTGTTTTCTCCTGTTGCTATAGGTTATGGTATGAAGGTTATATGATTTTATGGCATGGATCTGCAAAGATTAATATCTCAAAATTGGGTCATTCGGTCAATCTGTGGATTCTGTAATTTGCTGGCTCACACTGCAGTGACATATATCTCTTTCAGCCAGTTTTATTCCCTTCTCCAAAGGATACCTACACTCTTCACGGGGCAGCAGCACCAGTACTCAAAAGATACATTGTAATTACTTCTTGTAATTTTTGACAAAAATTAAAATCAGCAAAAAGTAAAAAACTCTTCGCAGAATGTGCACGTACCATACTGTCTAATAATTAAGCCCCTTCCTACTTTCAGAGGTGGGGAAAAAAAGGAAAGGATGCACTCCTCTTCCTCCAATACTGGGTTTGTACACTTCCTACGCTGAATCCCGTTCCTTCCCATTTGTGAATGGATGAAACGCTTCAGCCAAAGGCCTGTACCCTTCCTGTGATCAGCTGATTTATGGAATTGTTCCTTGGTGGTTTCTTTCAAAAAATACGCTTTCTTGAATCAGAGTTTGTTTGTTTAGGGTACTTGATCTGGTGGATCAGTCACACGCATGTGCGTGTGCTGGTATGGACAGCAGGCGAGGAGATTAATAACGACAAACCCTGAGGCTCATGGAGGTGCAGAAGAAAGCTGCGGCACACGTGTGCGTGCTCACGTAAGAGATGGGAAAGAGAACCTGGCCCGCAATGGCCAAGTGGGCCACAAAGGGTGGCAGAGCCCCAGTCTGTGGCTGCCTGGTGAATATTGTGTTATTTAGGCAGAGCAGAGCAATCTCAAGACTGAGATAAAGAGTCATACTAATCCCCTACTTGCCCGAGACAGAAGCAATCAGAGTAGAGATTTGCAGCTGGTTACCCTCCATTGTCTTGGGCAAATTTTCAATCAGTGAATTGTTCTGGAGTAGAGTTAACTTTTTCTCCTTCTTTTTCTTTCTTTTCTTCCTCCTCTCACTCCCATTCTTGTTTTCTCCTATCTTTTCTCTGCTTTGGAGCCTGAGAAATCTTCCCAATATATCAACTAACAGATCCTGAATGTTTTGAAAAACTTGTTTTGAGTTTTTTTATCTGGCAAAAGGTATGTTCTATTGAAAAACCTGCATTCAGTTCCCAGTGTCCACATACCTGGGCTCCTGCACAGATGCCTCAGGTGTACTTCCTTACTTTGCTTTTCTTTATCCCCCTGGGTGCTGGTGGTTAATCCGCGCTTTTTAAGTTGCCTTCATAGCTACCTTTCTCTTCCTCTCTTAAAGAAAGGAGATACACATTAGACCAAGAAATTTTCTGGGAATCCTGTTGCAGCGTAATTTTATCTATATTTGATTGACAGGCAGGAAAATCAAGGGAACTTGTTTTCTGCGTGTGTTGATTACTTTGAAAACTGTAATTAAATATGCCATCATTATCCATATTTTCCATTTCACTGTATTACTTTTTACTATCTATGTCACGTTAAAAATCCTAATATGAGGGACTTCATTGAGTTAGTCTTATTTTTTCCAGAAATGTTTTACTAACAAGTAAATATAATGGTAAGCATTTTCCCTTTGCATCTGTCCTCTGTTGAGGACAGGTCTACTATTTCAAAGGTTTTCAGTGAGCAATGAAATGGGAAACAGAAGGTTGTTGCTCACTTACACCAGTTTTTAAGGAAAAGTTCTTTCATTATTTCTTCATAATTAGGTCTACTTGAAGTTTATGAATCATAGTATTTGACTGCTGCTTTTCTGTTTGATTTTGTAACAGAATATCAGCTTTCCAGTCAACAGTTAGTGACATTTTTGGAACCAGACAGCTCCGCTTAGGAGACTCTCCGAGAAACGGAGACTGGAGAGAGGGAGAAATTTTTCTTTTTCATGCATATGTAAGAAATCTTAAAGGGTTTTATCAAGTTGTTTTTGGCTTTCCAAAACCTTTATTTTTATTTGCCCCTAGCTTTCACTATATTTCTTGAAACTGGGAAACTCATCTGACTGAGCCATTCTGTGCAACCCTGTGGAGGAACCTGTCTGTCTCCAGTGATGACAGAAATGGAGATAGGGAGGTTAGCACCCACTGGGCTGAAGTTTCGTTTTGGAAGTCCCCTACTGTGAGTCTCTGCTAACATCTACATATTTAAATCAGATAACTGTGCATTGAAACAGATGGTTTACCATTGGCTCAACTTATGCATCCGATTATGTGTGCACTAATGAGAAAATGACACATTCAGTCATTTGCTGTTGACTACACACTTTAAAAGAGGGCCTTTTGTTTTAGAATTGATACTGGACCACCGTTTACAGCGGAATGAAACTGTCTAGGTAAAGAATTGAGTCAGCATGTGGTAAGCAGAAGAGGAAATTTTAAGCAGATATACACATAATGCAGCCAAAGGCTTGGAAGGGAAATTAAGAAAGTAGAGATAGGGCAGAAAGAAAAGGAATTCATTTCTGGTAAAACAGAAAGCATGAACTGGAGTGATGAAGTGAAGACATTCAGAAACCAGACAAAAAGCTATTGGCACCCAGTGTGAGAAACAGTGTATACATTATACAAGTTAGTGTTGATCTTTGCAGGGAAACCACATCAAGCTCTAGGAAAAATACGTGACTTCTATTGCTGGTTGCTCTCGCATGGCTGTTTCAGACTGGAGCTTTGCAGTAGAGGCTCCAGCAAGGGGTGTCTCTTGCAGAAGATCTGAAGATCTTCTTACAGGTAAATCTGAAATGGGGCCTTTGACTGTGTGGTTCACTGGTGGGGTTTTTTGTGATTTGATAAAATAGTAGTTCAGCCTCTCTGTAGCTTGGTGGTGGCATAGACTGTTTTCACATTCTGAAGGATAGGAGGATTCTGAATGCCAAATTATGAGCTCTGGTCACTTGCTTAAAAACACTCCAGTACTGGAGGATAGGAAAGTAACTTACAGGACACTTATTTTTCAGAGAACTCCAGAGAAGCTCCATGATATCACAGATGAGTAAACCTATTGTCTGCAATTAGAACAAACAAATTAGAAGAAACTATAATAAAGAGTAAAATTAGTGCATACATGAATGTGATATATTGTGGCAGCGTCAGCACGACTTTGCAAAGAGAACTGAGCTCTGTAACCCACTGGCGCACTCAGGTTTTCCATGATCAGATGAAGGAGAACTGGCTGATGTGATCTCCTTGGATCATATCAAAGGCTTTTAACAGAATCCTTCACCAGAGACTCTTAAACAAAGTTAGCCTCGGATAAAAAGGGAAGTTCCCCACAGAAGAAAACAACTGATTAAAAGGTAGGAAACAATGGCCAGGAATGTATTTTCAGTTTTTACAGTATAGGTGGATCACTAGCGTAATCCCACATATGTGTATGCTGATGAGAATACTTATAAGGGACTTGTAAAGGGATGAATAAAGAAATGTTAAATGTCATGTTATTTAGAATAAGGACCGTTGTGAAGGGCTGCAGAAGGATCATATGATACCGAGTGACCACATGTTAGAATGATAGATGAAATTCAGGTGTGAAGCAATGCACAGGGGAAAAAGAAACAATCCTTCCTTCAGACACTGAGCGATGGCCTATTAGCTAATGAATACCACATAGGAACGAGAGAGCAGAGTTACAATAGACTGTTCTGTGAAAAGGTGAGCTGAAAGTTCAGAATCGATCAAAAAAGGCAAATGCAATGTTTGGATTTATTAGAAAAAAAGAAGAGAACAAAATAGAAAGCCTTATGCAGCTGGACATATGTGTGAGTGTCGTGAATGCTGTGTACAGTTCTGGTTCCCTGAGTCTCCAAAAGGGTGTTTTGAAACTGGGGAGGATTCAGAGGTGGTCAAGAAGTACGGTAAAAGCTTTGTGGACAGCTTATACATTAAGGAATATTCAAGTGTACTAGGACTCTTTAAGCTGGACAAGGTATGAGGGTGGGATGCGGCATAGCGAAGCTAGATAACAGATTTGGTCCCTTCGACTAAAAAGTAGTAGGGGACATGAAATAAAACCAGGCACTACCAAGCCGGCCAGAGCAGAGGCGGCAGTTCTTCACTCAGAGTGGAGCTGAGCCAGGGAACTCTGTTGTGGATGCTAACAGTTTAGATGGATTGGAAAAGTAACTGGACTCATTCATGGAATTAAAAACGTAGGCTGTCAGCTGCAAAGACGCTGTGTCTGGCTAAGCCCAGGACAGTACTCTAAGGAAATAACATTATGCATTTCATTATTCCTATATAATTGCCTAGTCTTCTTCCATTGAGCATGGACAGATACTGTTCTTGAACCTTTGGTATGTCTCAGTATGGTCATTATGATGTTCTTGCATCACGTCGGTACTATTTGGTGTCTGCTATGTAGCTGTATTTAACCTTTGAATTCAGAAGGCATTATTAATTTGGCTGCTGTGTATCAACTAGAAGTACAAATATGGTCCTATTCAGGGTCTGTAAAAATAGTGTATAACATAGAAAATATTATAAAGTGATTCAGAAGTCTAAATAAGGTTCAGACCTTTCCTTATTTTGATATCCAAGAGACTTTGATGTATTATGCAGGATTTATTGGCAAAAATTTGTTCATATATGGTATTCTATGAACATATCGGTAGACCTTTTATCCCATTACATCACCACAGAGTAAAATCTACATTTTAGAAAATACATATGCAGGAACAAGATTTTTTATTTGCCAGCATGTACATATAGGGAGCGTGCTTGACACAGCATGTTGAAAATGTGTATATTGAATACCTGCAGATATTTTAATTACAAAAAATAAATTATTCTGTAATTACATGTACTATAGAATTGTAAGCAGTACCATTAGCAGAATTCAGGTGAATTCGATATGTTCATTTTAGAAAATCAACATATAAGTATGAAAGGTTATCATGATGCCATGGCTTGCTTGCTTGCAGATTGCAATTGAGTGTCAAATGAATGAAGAATTTTATTACCCCACTGACAATTTTATCTTCTAAAATGATAAGAAAGTATTAATCAAATGATTTAATTAAACTGTTGATATGCATAATAAGGCCCTAGGAGATTATTTAAGTATAATTCAGTTTTTCCTCTCAGACTGGTTCTCCTGGTATGGTTAGCCTTTTCAGTGCCATAGAAAACAGAAGATTATCATATACTAAATTTAGGCACTGGTCATTGTTAATGGATTAGAACCTGTGAAAGTGAATGCATCCGTCTGAATTTTTCAAAGGTTACTAGCTAATGAGTCAAGAGAAACCCCATGTAGAAAATATCTAAAAACCTGAATCATACAGAATTAAGGGCCTATTAAAAACCTCTCAGTGGAAAGAGTGACTAAATTCACCTTGAAGTGATACGGACAAGATTAATCCATATATGCTGCATTGCTGTCAGCAGCATTGGCCTTCGGATGAGCCGAACTTTGTGTACATGGGCATGGCTGATATTTTCTTCCAGCTGAGATTTTGAAACAACCACCTGAGTGCTGCATTAATACGCCCCGTCACCCTTGCCATAAAGAGGAGTAAACTGCGAGAACAATGGACGTTGAAAATGCTCACAACATCTCTGTTATATTCAACAGCACACTCATCCAGAAGATGCACGGTCTTTCCCCCTGCTTCCAGGGAAGGGTTTAACTCCCCCAGCCAGCCCGGGAGCAAAGGCAGCGCGTGGGCTTCCCGTGGTGGCTGGTGCAACCCCCAACACATGGCTCCTGCTGGGAGAGCTGCCCTCCGATGGGAAGCAGGTCGCAAAATTAAATGCCTCCAGGTCCTAATCAAACCTGACTTCATTTGTGCTCTCTGCTTTCGCAGCTGGGCTGCTTACCAGTTTTCCAGAGGCACACACAGATTGCAGGACATGCATCAGTGAGGGAAGCAAGGTTTTCTTGTGCTCCCCAGGCGTATCAGGAAATAATACAAGATGAATATGAATTTATGAGGTTTTGGATTTGGTTTTGTGGGAGCTTTTTGGTCCTACTAACCCAGCACTTCCTATATATATAGCCATCTGGGCCCAAAGTAATTCTCCACTTTTGTTTTAAAATATTCCTTAATAGAGAGCTTATGAACATTGATGTATTAAGATCATAAGGCAGCCTGAATAAGCCTTACCTCTGTCTTCAGAGCTACAAAAGGTACTTCCTTTCATGAGGTGTTTATATGCTTTTTGCTACTTAGAGAATACTAAAGGTCTTCATTTAAGTGAAAGAGAAGGTGAACCTGTTATACATAAATTAATAAGGAAAAAATAATGGAGAACACGTACATGTGTATATACGTATAACATACTTTGTATCACTACCAACAGGGCAAAAGCAAAGGTTTTGCAGCAATAGCTTTTAACATTCGGGAACAGCTGTGCCGTCCCTATGCTGTTTGTTAAGTCTGAGCTGTTGCCAATCAACAGTTGTGCTGGGATAAGAGAAAATTTGAACATAGTCATAGCTGGCAGCTCAAATCGCATGGCGAATAAAGCTCACAGCCACCCCTGTGCATTTTCTTGTCAGTTAAATAAAATGTCACTTTTGGACTGGCAATATCCATTATACTCAACTGCTGTCTCTCTGTACCTCTGCCAGTGCAAACTAAAAGCAAATGCAGTTGCCAGCGCGCTGGGGATGGCAGCAGTAGCGGAGCGTGCAGGACAGACAGTGGCCGGCCGGGCTGTGCAATGCTCTCCGTGTCCGGGGACGGGGACACCGATGGGATGCAGTGATGAGAAAATGTGGAAGAGGGACGGTGGGAGCATTGCGCTGGCACGGAGCCGGCGGGTGGCGGGACGGGAAGCCGGGTGCTCTCAGTGCCGCAGGCCCCATTTCCCTTAGCGCTGTGAAACAAGGTGGCCACAGTGCAGCAATCCACTTCTAATAATTCCCGTCCCAGCAGGAGCCAAAGTTCAGCTTTGTCTGGGTTTTTCTACAGTTTTTTGCTTTTTTTCTTTCTCCTTTCACCTTGTGTCCATGGTGTAAGTCATCCCAGTCCTCTCTGCTGGCATTTTCTGCACCACATGCTCTTTGTTCTGCAGTGTTTTACGTGACTTCTGTGCTTCTCTTCATGTGTAACGTTTGTTGAAGATGATGAGAGGTCTGTATACACAAAAACTGTCACAGACTGTCTTACTGGAAATCCAACTATCTAGTTACATATGTACATAGGTTTTCACTACCATCTGTGACTCACAGAATTTTCCTACTTTAGATAAGCTTCATTCTGATAGTAATCAAATATTATTCTCATAGGCAACAAAGGCAGGTCACTGAGTTGCTAACAAAAATGTCCTGTATCAATGAATACACCTTTATGTTAGTATAGATTATCCACCACACGTGAAAAGCACCTCAGCGTTATAAATAAAAAGGATTAAACTTCGGAGGACTATGCTCTAGTGTGCAGAAATCACATGGATTTACACGCAAACTATTACCAGAATTTAATAACGAAGTAATAATGTTTTGTTGCAATTACTGTGAATAGACACTGATATCTTTTCCATAGAGACATTTTCAACACATACTCTAGAAATCCACACGATTCAATTATGTTCTATGGGCTTTTTCTGGTGTTGATTTCAAAGTAGATACCTCATAGGTTTCAGTACAAATTTTGCTTTTGAGCCTGAGGAAAAAACCAACAGCAAAGGGATCTGAAATGAAAAGTGTTTGGGTTTTTTTTTTTTCTTTTACTGCTAATCTATGTTAGAGAAAAGTACAGTGTGTGAGAGGATAAAGGGCAGCATTTCCAAAATTATCTAAGCATCATTGCAGCCTTAGTTCCATTTTCAAAGCAATGTAAGCACTTTGGAGCCTGAAGGCTCCAACAGGTTCAGATAATATCCTTATTGTAGTCTAAAATTGATAAAGTACTCTAGGTGCCTAATTCACACTAAGTCCAAGTGCTTTCATGCTCTCATAAGCCCTATTAGATACCTCTCTGAATCAATATGAACCTAAACTCTCCTGAAAATTGGACACTCTATTTCACCAAAATGCAGTGGGATGTGAGTGCTAATGTCACTTCTTAAAATAGGCTTTAAAATCCGAAGCCACATAAGGCCTGATTTTTAAAAGCAGAAAGTCACTGACAGATGCAGAAATGGGTCAAGAGGAATTTTCCTAAAACCCTGAGGTCCTCATCAGGTTTTCAGAGAGGGCACAAAAAACGAGAAAGGAAGACAGCCGGTTTGCATATCAAATACCTCTCAAATAATAGTTTCTTTACAGATATTCACTGAATGAAGAGACAGATACCATCCATTCAGGCAAACATTACTCCATCAAAGCATTAATATTTTTAGTTGCTATGAATCTTTGACTTTTAAGACTGCACAAATGGCTGTACATGCAAGCAGATGTTACTTGTAGAAGTATGTATGGAGTAATCAGCTCCATACAAGTCTCACAAATACACCTCCTAATCCCACACCAAAAATCATTTATTATGGTCTTCATGAGAGACACACAGGATCTTAATTTAGGCTCACCCAGCGTTAGTGAATAGGTCCTAATTAGCACACCCCGTTAGCAGTCAAGGACATGTAGCAAACACGTGGGAGAGCAGGAGATCTGGGATTATTGCACTCGGGAAGTACAGAGGTTTCATCTATCCTAATAAATTAAACAGTGCCAGGCTGTGGTTCTGAATGCTGAATGAGATGGTCTTTGCTCTGCGACTGCAGGAATGGCCCCTGGCGTAGCTGAGGGCCATGATAAGGAGCCCTCTCCCAAAGGATCCCTGGTGCCTGTAGGGGCAGGGAAGAGCAAGCCAGAGCCCCTTGCCAATAGGCAGTTTGGATTTGGCCACCTGGCTTGGTAGGGTTTGCTCTACTGAGATGATCCAAGCTGTGCCACCTGGCATGAAAGCTGGCAAATTTCCCCGGGCCATTGATTTCCTGCTATAGGCACGGCTAGAGTAGAGCAAAGGATATTGTGTTACTGAAGAGTAGGAGATGAGAGGGGCAGCTTCAACTGTGGGACACAGCTGCAGGGACATCACTAGTTTTGCTGCTCATAGGCTTCCTTTTTCCATTCAGGTTTAGCCTTAAAAACAATTCGACATCCTATTTTTTTTTCCAGGACCAAGAAGGTGACAGTCCATGACAGTTCAAAGTCAACAAACACTGTTAGAAATGTTTCTGCTTTGCTTGTCCCTATATTCAGTCCATTCCCCTTGCTAGCAATGCGATGCTGCAGTACCATATTACTTCCTTCAGGTACCGTTAGATGGCATAAACAAGCAATGTCACCAAGCCTGTTTTCATGGCCAAAGATGCTAGCAGCATGTATTGCAGAATTCTCCTGGAAGGAGAAATGTGAAGTGGTGACTATGGAGAAACATGCATTCAGAAAAACTCATGTGCTACTGTGATAAAGTTATAAAATTCTGTTTTCAAGAAGGTAAGAGCAGAAAGGCACCATTCTGGCAATGTTTGTCTGTTTTGCCTTCTCATGGAAATTTAGTAAAAAGAGTATATTTTTTACCACTAACAGTTCTTGCCTTTGATGCCTTTCTGCTCCTCACTAGCAAATTGATTTGCTACTTAGTTGTAGCAATAGCCGGTATCACGTATGTGGAAAACAGAGAGGGCAAGAAGGCCTCGGGCTTACAACCAGTGAAAATCTAGTTCAGTTTAATGATTGCCATGTTAAAACCAATAGAGCAATGTTAATGCCAGCGCCTTTCACAAAAGCACCCCATGCACGTGCTCTGCATAGACACCTTTTTCCCACTCTGCCTTAGAGAAAATGCAGGCTGGTTTTGGTTGCTGCAGTGTAGTAGTTTGGCAGACCTGACTCCCCATCAGCACAAGACTAATTTTGAGTAATTTCCAGTCACTATTTGGTGCTTTGATAGGGTGGAACTGGAAACAGAGGAATGACTCTTCTAGGGAAGTGGAGGATGAGCAAGTGGAGCATCAAACGAGGGGTGCAGGACCCCTGTGCATCACCCTCCTTGTCTGAAGAGCTGAGGAAGGGGTTCCAGCAGTGGCTAAGATGTCTTCATAAATGCAACGATATGTGGCACTATCAACTACACAGACACTTTGGTTTGGTAGATAAAGGTAGATCAACATAAGAAAAAAAGTTTCTATAGTTCCTATAGAGATAAAAGACAAATCTTCTGAATGTTTTAATCAGGGGCAAAAGTTCATTGGCCTGTGAGTAACTGTGTTACTCAAAACAGATTTGAGTTTATAGCTTTTGTGGTTGGACACAATTTAGCGGAGTGTATACTTCTACTTAGTCTGCATAGACTACAGAAAACTGACTAATAAGAACCTCATGTTGGGTATAATCCAAACCCTAATTTAAAGTTTTTTCCAGTGCAAGATTAAACCTGCTTCTTCCTACTGATTAATATGGTGCCAAAATAATTTATGTCAGATTCATATGATGATAAATCTAAAGGGAGCTCCGCTGGTAATATGTTATTATCACAGTGTCATTGCTTGACTGGATGGACTCTAACACATCCTTGGCTTGAAGTTTTTCTTCTCTAGCCTTTATCTTTAATGCTCAGATATATACCCCTGTAATAGAGAAGGCTGCATGAGCAGATTCTATATTCTGTCTAGAAATGCACTGCAGAGAACGAGGGAATCGCCAAATCCTCTCCTGTGTAGTAACAACACATTTGATAAACAATATCCCTGGGTGGTATTAGTAGGGATACTACTGGGGAGAGGGGGAGGAAAGCAACCAAAATAAACCAAGCTGGATTGTCCCAGTAATTTGACCTGTGGAAAAAAGTTGATCTTGATCCCAAATTTTTAGAGTAACCTGGCCATGATCAAGTGACCTGAACACACTAACCACATGTCTGAGAGCTGGAGAAGGCTGGCAAACAAGTGCTTGTCTTAATCGGCTGATCTCCAGCTTCCAAGTGAGCATTCCCCTTCTTCTGGTCTTCTCACTCTCTCTTTTTTCCAAGACAGCAAAATGTTTTCCTAAATCCCATAGAGAGCTATGGTTGGCTCTCAGTATGAGATTCATACAATAAACATTATAATGAAGGATGTTGTGGTCCAGTCTCCTTTTAATTTGATGACACAAATCGGATACACAAGACTCACATTACCCTTTTTTTGTCTCCAGAAATTCTCCTGTTTATTTTATATAGTCCCTTCACAAGCTTATGAGACTCATATTAAAACAATTTAGGTTTCTTGCCCTGTACAACCATTTCAGAACTCTAATCCTCAGACGTTTAAATATCTTCCTGTAATTTTAAGTCTAAATTTATTCATGCCCCATTTATAACCAGTTTACAGTCTTGTACTATATTATGTTAGACTTATAAACCATTTACATGAACTCAGTAATTGATATATATACTTTTTAATTGTATTTGTTACAGATATATAGTTCAGTTCAGAAGGTTACTTATGAGAATAATTTGTAACTCTCTACAATGCCTTTGATTGATGTCTACTTAAAGCCATTAAGGATAATGGTATCTCCACCTGCCTCCAACAGGCTTGTTACTTCTATCAACTGTTTATAAAACATTTATATATCATCAGCATACAGCTTATTTGTGAAATAATTAATGTCATTCACAATAAGATCCCGGGGTATTACAGCTTGTGTAACTAATGCAAGGTCAACAGGGAGATAGATCTTTTATTTTTTAATCAGAATAAATGTGCACTTAGTTTTTAATACAGTAAATTCCTTACTGTGGTAATAAAACTAGCATTAGAAACACCTCTATGTGCATGGATGCTCTCTGAAGGTTTGGCTTTCTGACAATTAACGGAACAAGAAGGACCAATACACCTAATTCAGCAGCTGCTTGCAATGGTGCTGCTTCTGTTGTTTCTATAATGACACAAACAAATTACCTTGTTTTTCCAAGGCACTGCAATTCATATAGACCTTTGTACTTCTGCACAGAGCAGGACAGTGTTTTTCGTCTCATAACATCATACTATGCTGGTTTTGTGAAGTTAAAAAGATTATGCAAGCAGTGGGGAATGTGTACCCGGGTTATTTGATGCAAGGGAAGTTTTTCTTTTTCATTTGTTTTCTTCCATTAGGTTAGGCTTATTTTATTTTATGTGGTATTTGAATTGTTGAATATTTGGATGCTGATGTTAAAATAAAACAAAAATGCTTATCCAGAGCAGAGTACTTTTAGCTCTAATGTGAGGAGTTTAAAATACTAAAAAAAACCCTATCCAACATTATCCTTGTTATGCACATATTTGGGATTTGAATTAGTACCTTGAAAACAGTGTAAAATTAACTTCTGGAAAATAGATATTAAAAATCTGCATTTTGGACATTTTAATTTTTACATTTATGATGATATTTTACTATGCAAGATTTTAATATGTTTTCACTTTTAAGATAGTTTTTCCGATACTTCCTTATCCTGAGCAGTAAATCAATAAGACAGACATAGTAACTGGGCAAAAATCTCTGTTCCCAAAATAATGACATAGGGAATAGAAGCATTTTTATTTTTTACAGCNATTTAGATAAATAAGTCATTTGGCATTACAAATGAGATAACGTAGATTCTGCAAACTTAGGAATTTGAGGATTCAGGTAGAAGAAAATACCAAATAAGGGATGAAACTGTTAAAAGTAAGCAGGGAAGTAAGCAAGTAAATACTTCTACTAAAATGAAAATATTAAATACCATTTGAGATAATTTGATTAACGTAATGTATGTTCTCCTTTTCTCACAAGAGCACATGTACCTAGGAACCAGGGTGGGGAGGGGGTCATTGTTTTTTAAAGTAATACTTGCTTAAAAATTATTTGCACAGTTTTCATACCCTTTGGTCATACGTTTGCTTGTGTATTAAAAATGTTATTTTCCAGAAGACTGAACTCTACTCTAATCTTTTATCTGGATGTTGCATTAAAATGTTCCTTCCCCTTGGCCCATCAGTTTGACGATGTGATAAATTTAGCTATTACACCAATGGCAAACACTGTATGCAATCTTTGTTTCTTTTTTTTTAAGGAAGATGGAAATTAATAAATCTGTATTTTGTGCCTCAGGCTTATCTTCTGCTTGGTGTAGTAATCCATTTTACCTTTTTACATTAGTAATTGTTCTTATCCAGAACGTAAAATGTGTTGGAGTGACAAGCCATACAAATATAGCTGATATCTACTATTATTACCTTGAAATGCCGTACAATGGATATTTCAGTTCCATAGTGTTTCATTGTTATAGATTTGGGTAAGAAAAACACCAGTAAAAATGATAAGCAAAATGATCTAGCTTCTATGTAGCAAGCTACCTTCTGCAGTGCTTTTAAGAAGAGGAAGAGAAATACAAGAAGGTGATTTTGGTGATGAAACCTCTACTAATTGTGTGCCTGGGAGCATTCCTGGGCAGTGGGCAGAAACGCCTTCCCTAGCAAACTGTTACAACCTTCCCTGGCCTGAGCTGGTGCAGCCCAGCTGGCACCCTTCCCAGCAGGATGCCGGCATGGTTTCCCATTAAAATGGTCCAGAGACCCTTCCCAGCAGGCAGTTTTCACGAAGCCAGAGCCGTGTTGCAGGCGAGAGGGCTTTGCTGGTGTGAGGATGAAAGCTTTCCGTGCCAGCTGCCCTTAGTGCCAGCAGCTTTCCAGGGCTTGCTCAATTTACTAGTACAGACATAAAAGCCAGATGTGCCTCTCTTACTGTGGTAGCACCAAGGAGCTTTAATGAAGTTGCAGCTCATTTTGTGCCAGTTGATTGGAAACAATAATTGACAGGCCAGCGGAAGAAAGCTCAGTGAATACAAATTTCCTACCTTACTCCCTGTGATTGAGTTATATCCATAAAATGGGAATTAATGTACCTCTTCAGCATGCTATAAAATAGTTTTATTAATATTTGTGACATCACCGTGATAAGCAGCCCAGAAAAGAGATAGCTGATAAAACTAGAATGAGAGCTGTGTTTTCTTGTAACACAGACGTGAGCCACACGGTGAGAACAACACAAAATACTGAATAGCTCTTCGCTGTGTGACCATTGTCTCTACTGTGGGCTGAAAAACCAGGGATCCCATCAGAAATCAAAGAGTATGTGGCTACACAACTACGCAATTAATGCCAGTAACCTGATGCATAGACACAAGGGGTCCAAATGAAGGACGCCCGAGGAGTCTTAGCAGCAGTATGTCCTACGACTGAGCGTTTGACTTCAAAACCTGAACTTGATGTGTGCCCGCGCATGTGTTTGGAAAGAAGGAAGGTTCCCACTTGTAACTAGCCCAGATCTTTCTGCAGAGGATGAGAGTTTCTGTAATAATCACACGCCAGTCGACAGTAATTAAGAAAAGCCGATGCTGCGGTGAAGCTCGTTACTTGCCTAGTGCCTTCATTAGAATTGCACAGCGAGTGGGAGTACCTGGCTTTCTGTAGGCTCACAGCTCTGTGTAGTACCGGTCCTAATAAGCTGTGCACATATGTTCTTTGTTCATTTGATTGTTAGCAAATTGCATGAGTGTGGTTGAGCAGGTTAAGCACTTTGTGGCAGCGCGACATGTGTTCTTTTCTTCTGAAGAGGTCTGAAGGGAACGAGCAGCCTTGTCCCCAAACAGGTTTGGCAAGGCTGCTGGTTTTGTAACAGCTGTAAATATATTCCCTTTGTATCTGGGAAGATTTTGAGAAATGCTCTTAGATGGAAGGACAAATCATGAGCTGAAAAGCGGATTTATCAAAGGAATGCATTTCAGAACATCGTGGTTATTATACAGTTGTCTTGGTGGACAAAGAAAACAAAAATTGTAGCTATTAGTGTACAGTAATGAGATAATTAGTGGGAACTATTGCTCCTGGAGTTCTAAATATAGCTTTACTATAGCTATCTTAATAAAAACTGAGCTTCGGCTGACTTGATATCACAATGACATAAATAGATCTTTTTTTTCGTGTCAGTGCTATTGTTGCAAATATTTTGCTCTGCTATGTCTCATGTCATTATAAAGATGATTTATTAGGTGGGAAACTTCACCATTTCTTTCAGATGGATTTGGTTCTGCTGAATCCCACATCTCTAGATCATTAAACTAGAAATATCACTATCTCCTTTACTGCATAATTCAGCAAATGCTAAAAACATATATAACTTTTATCAGAATGTAGACGTTCAGAGTCATGCTTTCATACTTCTATCCTTTCAGCCTTCCTATTTTGACCAGCCGCCTTCACACCTCACAAAATAAAGAGGACTCTCTAGAAGAACTTCAAAGACTATTGACTTTTAGTTCTCATAAGAAAAGGATATTTCCTCTGCAGAGCAGTACCCTAGTAAGGTGACTTGACCTCTTTACACCTTGGAAAAAAATTATCCTATGTGTGATATAGATGTCCTAGATTTCACTGCATTCAGTTTGGGTTTAGGTGTTTTATGGTTGCATATGTACAATGATCATTATCTTCTTTGCACCTCAAATACTATGTATCATAGGGAAAAGATGTTATACACGGCTGTATGTCTCAATGTAATGTTAACAATTTCACAGATGCTAACTCAGCACTTACCAGCAAGTACAGCAACAGGAGTGCTTACTGGAGGCTGTAAATGTTTTCCTATGCTCAGGTGCTCTGGCAGTTAGCAGTGGGAAGCCAGTGGTTTGAGAAGTCAAGGCTGAGTGCAGTGCTAGGATCAAATAATAACCACAGATTGAGGCATAGGATGGAAGAATATCATCAGATCAGGCTGTCTTCAGGGGCATGTACTCCTCATTAAGGACTGATCTGCAACACATTGAAAGCAATAGGAAAACTTCTGATAAGCCCATAAATCCCCTAATATCAAGTATAAAAGGTAAAAGACATTAGTCTGTAGGCAACGATGCTGAGACGTTCCTAGGAAGCATCTCTCTCACTCCATGGCTTGCCCCTTCCACTAACTGGGTTGACAAAAATGGTGCTTGGGTCCCTGTAGACCCACAGGATACAACGGAGCTCATCACAGTTCCCAGTGCAGTCACGTTGTGCCTCACCATCTTTTAGTAAATATTAAATTATTACCATATGGCCTAACCTTGCAGCATGTGCACACCCTGTTGTCAGCAGCACTGCCAGCTCCAGAATTTGTATCAAGGCAAGGTGAAAAGTGTGAATATCGGTTTCGCCTTAACTGTTCTTTTTGGCTTTGTACTGCTCCAGAGAGCACAAAGGTAGTGCAAGGAAACGGCTGAGAAGGCAGACGTCTCAGTACTCATCTCTTTCGTAGATTGCCCATCCTAACTCACAGAAGCATTTTGGTTAATCAGCTCAAAATCAATTTTCTCTTTTCCGTGTTGCAAGTGTAGGTTTCACTAACATATCAGTTGGAGCCCGTTCCAGCTATGCTATTCCAGCTTGATAGCTGCTAACGGGGATGGGGAATGGCAGCCAGGAATGTGGTATTTTCACTGGATTCCAACTTCACTTTATATAGTTTTCCAGCTGCAATAAACCCATCAAATTATACCCTAAGAAGTACTGCTAAATTAGGAATGCATATGCATTTAGAAAATGGCTTCTTTTACGTTTCCTCAGCCATAATGTTTAATATTACATAATAAGTTTTCTAATAAAGTTCAGAGAGTAAAAAAGACTAGGTCACACACTGAAAACCCCAAAAGGAAATAGGATGCTTTGGTTTTACCTTCGTTTAATGCCACCTGCCTGTGAAATAAAGAACTGATTTTAAATTCTGAGCAAATATTCAAGGCACCTTATTTAGAATCCAGACATTTTAGTGACCCATACCCACTGATAAAGTCCTTCACATTTTTATGCTGAATCTTAATTTCTTTTCTTCAAAATCTAGGTACACAGCCTTTGACAATCTGCCCTTTAGTAGATTCTCATATATAAGCTCATGCTGTCCTGGAAGTGAATTTTCTTTTGCCTTTCAATTCTTAGCCTAGAACAAAAAGTATGTGTTTTCAGCAATGGTTCATTAACTAGCTTGTAATGTTACATTAATTGACAGCTTAAAAAGTGACATTTTGTAGAGTACATTATTTAATATTATCAGAATACTCTGGGTACAGCTGATGCTCTGCAAAGAAGATTATCAAGATTATTATTTATTACAATTATTGTTAGGATTTTCATTAGGGTAGTAATCAAGATTAATGCTGATTATGAGTGTACCAAAACCAGCTTTGCAGTTCATGTATACAACTACTTTGTAGTGTGTGGAGCTTTTGTGAAAAAACAGAACAGGCAGAAGTATTTTAGCCAATTTATTTCAGAAGGTGAGATGAAAAAAAAAAACCTGAAGAAGATCCAGACACTTGAGAATAATTGGAATATTGAGTTTAGTTCTGGGCATCTTGTGACAGACATTAGTTATCTTTCTAATACTTACACGTATTTCTTATGAGAGAACAGCTTAGGCATTGATTTAGAGCAGGACTGTATTCTCATTAAACGGTCACATCTGTGCTTCGGCTGCAAGCGAATATGCAATTGGGACATCATTGAAAAATTATGCAAACAAACATTACTTGTGTGTTTAAATTCCAGTGAGAGTGTTTAGCTGACCTCTGTTCCAATTTGACTGTCTCCCATTTTTATTCTGGAGTCACTTTTTACACCAAAAATCCACTTGATTGTAAAGTAATGCTTTCCAGTTGTAGGTTTCACATAACTAATGATATTTTTCTTCAGAAATTGAAATTTATCAACTTGTCATTAATTTCTAAGAAACAGATAGAAGTACTCATAGTATAATCCCTCTTGCATAAGTTTCATTTTGGTGGTTTATCTAAAATACAGACAGCATCACTTGCAAAAATATTAACAGGATAAACTTGCCATTCAAGGTAGGTCCAAGTGAACTTAATGTTTACCATAGCAAGTAAATATTAAGTAAATTCTTAGTATAGCAATACTAATGTAATAGTAATATAGTACTAGAATAGTAATATATTAATATTTACTGTATTAAGTAAATATTAAGTGGGGCCATCGTATAACGTTAATTTTATAGAGCTGTCTGTGGCTGGTGTTTTCCAGTATACTTTTGGCAGTAGCAGTATGAAAATACTGAATTTGGGAAAAATTGTCTTTCTTATTTGAGGAAGACATGAGATTTATGAAGTAGATTGTCTCCGTTATTAATATAGTACCCACTGGGTATTCAACTGTTAGAAAAATAAGCAAGTGCCCAGTCTGGATAAGCCCACTGATGTTGTCACATACAGTCCTTTTCCCACTGTAATTCACTCAGTAGCCCAGCTATATTTAGCCATATAGTAATTAAAATAAGATTTAAAATTAACTGTTTTGTTGGTGCCTTATTTTTTGAGGATTGGTGGTAATATTGTGGTGCTTTCTCAAAACGTCGCCAAGGTGCCAGGTGGTGCCAGGGAGGTACAGATGCAGTCACCCCAAGGCAAGCACATCAACATCAACCCATATTTCTTATATGAAATATGGTTGATGGATGTTTCGACCCCAGGG
This sequence comes from Pandion haliaetus, assembly GCA_013401275.1. Classification (NCBI taxonomy): domain Eukaryota; kingdom Metazoa; phylum Chordata; class Aves; order Accipitriformes; family Pandionidae; genus Pandion; species Pandion haliaetus. The sequence continues at coordinate 166,832 of VYZV01043306.1, read as the reverse complement.
GTGTTGAAGAATGTGTAAATTAAATAGCTATTCTTTCTCCAACTGTGGATCTACTTTCCTCTTAACACAACAGTAGCAAATTTAGTTTAGACAAACAGCAGAATAGTCACTGTAAATTGAAGTAAAAGTAGTGAAATATATTATTCTGTCCCTCGTCAGTTTTTAGTGGAGAAGTCTAACTTTTCATTTTTGTGCCATGGGATAACATGAGAACTAAATTCAGTTTCTTTTAATCAGATTGGAACACAATCATTTTTTACTTTCTCATAAAGCATGATATGTTCATTATTCCTACTCAGAAAAAGAGTGTCATGTAAGATTTTCACTGCAGTTGCCATTAATCTAGAGGAGAGAATGAGATTTTCTAACAATGACTTGTAATACCGTTTCACCATGCTTTGAAGGTTGTTGGCATGGAAAGCTGAGCTCATCAATGTAAGAGTTCAATTTGAAAGCTTGGTAGTTCAAACCCAGAAACTCTTTTTAGTGTAATGGGTGTGACCAGAGACACAAACTAGGCAGAGCATGTGATTCATGCTAGCAGGAATTGAAATAACTGAAGGTATCCTAGGCTAATATCGTGGAACTGCCAGACTTGTCTGATTAAATGTTTTCCCCCATCCTTTCAAAAATATGGTGTGTGCAGCTGTAGAAGCAAAACCAAAGATATTACAAAAGGATGAGCAGTTCAAACTTTCTGTAGTTTTGATACTACCTATTCATTTAAACACAAAATTTAATAAATATTTATTGATAATTATTCATAAGGATAGAATTCTTAAAACACTAATAAACAATCAGCTACAGTTATTCTTAACGATGCCCTAAAAATGCATTTGTGTCTGCATTGTTCTTGTGTTCAAATATAATCTAAATATTATTGAGTGATAAATCCCCTTTTGGCACAAATTTCCGTACCTAAAGTAAACTCAAAGGCTGGGATGATGGTCTGCTGATTTTTTTTGTTGACACTTTGGTTAAAGAAGCATCTCCTTTGCAACATTACAAATCTGTTCAGAATAAGGGGGAAAGACATGCTTTAGCAATGTTTTAGCTCTGTGAAGCCTCTACGGACTTCTTAATAAACTCTTAAATACAGCTTGGAAAGCTCCTGCTCCATCTCCCACTGAACTTAGTGACAAGTTTTTCTACTGGCTTCAATGGCAGCCCATACTACAACTACAGCTGTCAAAACAACTAGAAATCAGTCATGAGATCAGCCAGCCCACAAGTATATATTAATCTTAGAAGAAATTATACTTTGGGCAACTCTGAAAAGAAACCAAATTGACCTTATTGTTTCTGAAGAAATAAAATGCGACTCCCACCGTACTGTGCTGTGGAGGAAGTGAGAGCTGTCAGGACTCTGTTTTGAACATTTAGGCATGTGAATTGGCACTAAAAATGTGAAACTAAAAATAATAATAAAAAACCTTGCAGAGCCAGTAATTTGAACCCTATTTTTGTCTTCAAAAATAAATAAGTGCCCATTACATTTTCGAGCGGTGTCACAGGAGGTAACATTACCAGTTAGGATTGGTCAAGAACACTGCATAACTAAAAGTTGCTCACACAATTAAGGATAGGCCAAATACTAAGCATATTTACCTAAGTGTAGTTGTTGCTTATTCTGTGTATTGTTACAGGGCTGATTAAACTCTTTACTCTGTAATCAGGGCCTTTTTTGCAATGTGGTCTTTGCAAGGCAAGGATGTTTGTGCCTGAACTGACACATATTTCACTAATTTCAGCTAGGTGCTACTGCACTTTGTGAAGTGAACCAGAAAAGGAACTGAATTTTGCCTTTCACAGTTAGACCTCTGTACCCATACAATTTATTTTTTTGTTACTGAGGTAAAAGTAAAAAATTATTTGTAACACTCTTTAAGCTTCAGGGCAGTATTGCTTTTAGAGTCATTTTCAGGGAAGGGCTGCATGGCAATAAAGGAAAATATGCAAACTTAAAAAAAAAAATCCCTACTCTTGTTTCCTTTCACTCCCAGTGGCTCTCTGAAACCAAATTCCTACTGCCACTGTTCAGTGAGCTCCTTAAACCCGTGCATTACATAAGGCATGTCTGTAGTGTCATTGGGTTCTTCAAAACGGATGAAGGTGAGGACACATGGCTCTGCAAAAAAGCCATTCTAGGACATTCCTGCTACCATCTCTATACTCCCAACCATTCCCTTTCCCATATGCAAACCATAGTGTGTTGCCTCTTTTGTTCCACTGCTACGTGTGGGACAAAGGGATGAAAAGAGCAAGAAGGAGCTTCTTAAGCCAGCTTTCTGGCCAAAACCAGTGTATCAGGGCGCTACGGGCTTTCAGATGTTATATATATTTAGTGTTCGTATCCAGATGCTCAATATCAGTCCAGCAAGTTCAAAAGCATCTCCTAAAAAGAGTCAAGTAATTAAATCTGCAGTCTAGGAAATCAGGATCTGCCATGCCAAATCAGAAGGCTCAGTTTGAGTAAAATAATATTGCAATGAAGATCCTCAGCATGTTCCAAAGTTTACACAGTTTTTAAACAAATATGAGCATGATATTCAGCGGTTGAAGTTTGGCAGCTCCTATAGAAAACTTAACTTTGTTTTAAATTTTATTTTAACTGAGTATTTTTGTTTCTTTTTTACTTTGCTGTAATACTTTGGAAAAACAGAGAAGTATGTTGCAAAGGTCTGGTTCCCCAAAAGGGAAGGAAGGTGGGTGGTTGAGCATTCCCAAAATGTAAGAGCAATTTTGAGGTGGGCAAAGTCCTTGCTGTGCTGCTCACAGCAGCAGGGTAGGGAGCTCTGACCGTCCCATGGGCGCAGAGCTGAGTCTTGCTGCCTACATCCATGTGGCAGCAGTGACTTGTACCCCACGGCGTGGCTTAAGCAAAGGGACAGATCACTTGAGTGTCTCCATGAGGTCAAGGCAGGAGACCAGTCGCAATTCATTCAGACAAGACAGCAACAGTTCTGGAAGTAAATGAAGTATTGTAAAGGAGGAAACTATGGATTACAAACAAATTTGTTAGGTGAAGTCTTGAGGGTTTTCCTTTGGATCTAAGATCTTATATTCCAACTGTATTCCACTCAGCTGCCTAAATCCTACGGCAAAACTGCCTGAAGTTCTTAATAATGAGGTAACACAGAAATGTTAATGCTTAGCTGAATTTGAAACATTGAAAACAAATAGTTCGTTTTGTTCTTTGAAGCACGTATTAGTGCAGACCACTGAAGTATTAGTATTATTAGCATGAGTACTTAAATCATGAGCATAAAATAGAGAACTGAATGGAATGTAAAATTCCCATGAGTACCGCTATGGAGAATAAAGTATGCTGTAGATTATCTGCTCAAATGCGTCTTTTAAACCATAATTCCAGAGAATGTAGTACACAAATTAGCCGTATATCTTAAGATAATGGATCTTAATGTGTTTACATTTTAAACAAACCACATTTCTGTATCAAGATTGTTATGAATTTAACCTTCGTGCTACTGGTTAGCCAGCAAGAGTTTGAAACAGAACATATCTGAAAGACTTTATTCAGACAGAGCAAAAATCAGAAAACCAGCATTTGTTGTCAGGAAGCAAAAGCTCCTATACAGTGAATGGCTGACTCTGTGAGTGATAGACTTTGCCTGCTAGGTAGGATCTACAGTGGGAGAAATTTGTTTGAGGCTATTTTTAACTGACTTAATTATCAAGAACACATTATACTATAACTCCTAATATTCTGTTTTTCACACATCTATACCCACTGCAAATAAAGGTGGAGTGGATTTTCTCTGCAAAGGCTGTAGAAGCACTTTATTAGCAGTTAACCTGTATTAGCCAACTTCTCTGGGAGAGAAGAAAAAGCCTTTAAAGGGATTCCTAGTGAGTCACTTCCTTCAGATATGCCATTGCTGAATTTGCTGGGAACTCGGTATCTCTTCCTATTTTAGAATATCCCCTTCCAGGTAGACTGCAATCTCTGACCCATGGCCAACTGATGGCCTACCCATGGAGTGCAAGGATCAAGCAATTCTAAACAGGGGGACTACATTTTATTTGAAACAGGCAGTTCAGCTCTAGTCAGATAATGAATTAATTTGGGGTATATTTTTTTTCTGATGTCCATACTGGCAGCAGTTGTCTTGGAACCCTTATAGACCCTATGACAACTACAGTAATCTGCAAGGTGCTCTGGATTTTCTCACTGGGCAGAAATTGGTACCTGAGAGTAAACGTTATATCCACTTCTGGTTTTTTTTTCTTCTTATATTTATTTTGATAGTGTCCGTCTCTTAGCAGCCACAGTTGCAAACTGTAGTCACGCCTTATTTCAAGAGTGCTGGCCTTGGTTTCTCTAGTTGCCTGGTGCAGCAGACTTCCTTGGTGAGCAGACGTATGCTTATGGCTGTATTAATTGGATGCAGTTATGGATTTTTCCTTCAGTTGCAAGCTGTGAACTATGGTCCTCCAAGGGGACAAAAAGCTTCTATAACAGGAAAGTATTTTTAATTTTACTTAACTCAATTTGTTTTCTTATTTTGGTTGTTTTGTTTAAGGTAAGGCAAGGCTTTAATAAGTCTGAATTGATCAAAATAGTCCATCAGCTGTCGCTGAAAATACCCTTTATGGCTCTGACATATAAGACAAAATAATTATTTGACAACTGACACTGTGCATGTTCCTAATATCCATTAAAACCAGTAGTTGGCTCAAAGAGAAAAGACTTGAAATCCTGGAAACACCATTCATTTCTGATAACTCCCAGTGAAGGTATATTATTTGTCAATTTACTTTTTAAACTGTTTTGTGTATTGTCACATTCTGTCTCTTTAATTTGTATTAGCAATTAGCAGCATTATGTAATATCCAGAGTTTTTGCCCAATTACAGGGTAATTTATTCAAACCCTGGCATGTAAAGTTTGGCAAGGCAGCCTGTGTTGCAGCTGTTGCTGTTTTCTCCATATTGCAATCTGTACAAGTACTTCCCCCCCCCC